>CAUYRH010081711.1:0-13166 GCA_963574655.1 Perodicticus potto
TTTTTTGAAAAGGTCAATAAAATAGATAAACCTTTGGCTAACCTAACCAGAAATAAAAGAGTAAAATCTCTAATTTCATCAATAAGAAATGACAGAGATGAGATAACCACAGACTTTGCAGAAATTCAAAAAAAACTTAATGAATATTACAAAAAACTCTACTCTCAGAAATATGAAAATCTGAAGGAAATTGCCCAATACTTGGAATCACGCCATCTTCCTAGACTTAGCCAGGAAAAAGTGGAGATGTTGAACAGGCCTGTATCTAGTTCTGAAATTGCATCAACTTCCCATATTTACCCCTTTAAAGATGCACTAGCTTTCACCATTTCTTTAAAGAAGCTTGACAATTAGGAATTATACTTTGCTGGTATGAGCAAGTATATAAAACATTTGAAAATCAGCTTTTGGCCAAATGAAGAACCAACCATTAAGACAATTTTATAATCACGTAGAGAGAGAAAGGTCAGAGCTAAACTTTGTTCCCCTTTTCGTGGGGTATTACAAATATTGAAATACACGAGATCTGACAGTAAGTTAGTGAACTCATCATAGGAAAAGTGCTACATACTGCTTTGCTGAGTATCATTGTGGCCACCTTAGAAGCTATGTCCCCATGCCAGGACCTTGTCTACTCTTCAAAGCAATTTTGGAACTTATTTTCTGAAATGAACATCTGAGCTGTCATCCACAAGGTCTGGCAACTAAGTTTGTGAACTTGCCACTGTGAGCTTGTATTAGCAGAACTGTTGAAGCAATTCAGTAAGATTTCCTAACCTTGGTATATCCCTGTCTCACAGCTGTGTTCATAACAACGTGTGCCAACGTCTTGCTGAGTGGTGTGCATTATTGTTGTTGCATGGTTTTATGTGCCAGATGACACATTTCTGATGGTCATTTCAGAAAAGAATTCTGAAATTGCTTTGAAGAGTGAACTAGGTACTGGCATCTGCTCATAGCTTCCTAAGGGGAGCACTTCAAAGGTGACCATAGTGATCTTCAGCAATGAGATATGTAGCATTTTCTCTAGAATAAGTTTGCAAATTTAATTGTCAGACTTTGTATTGCAGATATTTACAGGTTAATAGACAGTAACCTTATTTTTTCCCTTACATTGTTACTCAGTTTTTGCAAGGACTTTGATATCAATTTATTCTAAAGTCTTCTCTGAAGTCAGTTCATTCAGCTTCTTCTCTGAAATCAGTTACTCAGCATCTTTGGGTGTATCATGCTCCAAAAGGGTGTTTAATAGATGCTGAGGAGTGAGACACCACAAGCCAACTTTTCTCGGCAACCTCTAGGTCCTCTGCTATTGTCAGTGAAGGAGCTATGGGGCCGCTGTTCCCTCTGCCACTGCTAGAAAGTGCTGAGCTGTGCTTAGCCAGACTGTGAATTCAGAAAGAGATGGAGCCCTACAATAAAGTGGACCGATTCCCGAAGTATTTGATCTTTGATGAAAGGGCTTCACCAGTTCAAGCTGCTCCCATGCTCCCTGATTCTCCTATGGTACTCTCCGCTACCAGGAAGGTAGACCCATCTTTTACTCAGGAGTTGGTACTGAACATGCTCACCAATTCTGACTTCTGCCTTTGGGATGAATTCCCTCTTAGGGGCTTCATACTCCTTCTGCAACCAATAAACTAAAAACATATATATATATGTTCAAGTAACTTCTACTACTTTCAGTTAGTTATAAAACAGCTCCGTCATTCCCAGAAAACATGTTGCAAGAAAATGTCCACAATTGTTGATTTCTTTTGCTTGGTAGTACAATTACAAAGTTTTCAAGTTGCTTTGGAGGCAATGCTTTTAGTTTAATATTTTTGTTTAATCAAATTCAAGTTTCATAAGATCCTTGCCTTTTTAACTTTAGCATCCTTCTTATTAGAATACTCAGCAGGGGGAAAAAAAAGATTTACAAGGTGGACATCCTGAAGGTGCTTTTTTCAGCTTTGTGAGCTTCTTGTTTTTATTGGTGAGAATAGAACACAAGGAGCATTGTGTCTTACAACGTAATAATATTGGTAATAAAAATAAAGACAAAGTTTTATAAAGTATTCATACATATTTCTTTGGCACTTTCTGCAACAGCTAGACCTGTTGGAGAAGTAAATAAAGGCATCAATGTCTTTATTTGGTGAGGCAATGTTTTTGCTTTTATTTAAAGGATTCATACATGACACTGACAATAATAATTTGTTATCTGAAAGAATAATGATAAATCATCACTTGCTTTAAATGCCAACTCACCTATCATTTATTTGGAGTGAAACTAATTTTATTTATTTAATTTTTTTCCATTACTATTTCAATTTTTTTTGGTAAAGTTCAGCATATAAATATCCATTGTATACCATTAACAATTAGAGAGAATTAAAGTTAACATGACAACACAAAATATGAAATACATAGAAATAATTCTTCAGAAATATATAGTATTCTGCATGGAAAACTTCTAATTATTATTGAAAATATAAAGGGACACGTCTATATATATTGCAAAATTGTTATTAATGTTTTTAAACTTGTTTAGGTATTCCTTCTAACCTGAGTTTTATCTCGGGTGATTGCCTTTCTAAGGATATCAGTATACCACATAGCAAATTCATTTTTTTATTTAAATATTTAACATAATTTTACAAAAAAAATTGATTTTTGTTGAGGAAAGAAAAAATTACAGGTACAAATAGTTCATGTTTTTATTTGTATTACGTTCATGGGGGGAGACTAGATGTCTTACTCTACTAATTGTCCTCATTTCTTAAAAGTTATATGCACATTTTCTGAGTCAGAAATGTCAAATTCGAATTCTAGATTAACTACTGAATAGGCCAATTTTGAGCATTACTTAAACTTCTTTGTACATTAATTTTCTCACATTTAAAATGGAAATACATTTCATATTATTTGTTACTTAAATCAAAAGACATATGCCTTTCCTTTTGAAATTCCTCCATCTTTCTATTTAGTTCTTACCTGCTCTATTGCTGTAACTCATCTGCAGTGTTGTGTTATCTTTAACTTCTCTGAACCCAAATCGCTGATACCTGGGCTGTTTCTTTTCTTTATTATTTTTTTTTAATAAATAAAAATAGAAGATAATTTCAAAAAGCAGATCATGCCAAATCTTACAGACAATAGAAAAAGAAGAAATACTTCAAATTCATTCTACTTCATCTCAATATACCTGATATTAAAATTGGAAAAATATATATTATTATAAAGGGAAATAAACATATTTCACTTATAAATGAGGATGCAATATCCTAAGCAACATATTAACAAGTTGAATTAAAAATTATTGTTCAAATAATGTACTTTGGTCAAAATTAAACCCAATTTTTGTGAGAATTAGTCACGATTTTCTTTTATTTTTTTTTCTTTCCCTTTCTCCCACCCACTCCCTCCTTCTCTCTCTGTCTGCTCTCCCTTTCCCCCACCCCCACCTTGTCAGTAGTTGTGATTAATTGTCCTCATATTAAAGTTGAATACGAAGGATTCATGCTCTCCATTCCATTGATGCTTTACTAAGAATAATATGTTCTACCTCCATCCAGGTTAATACAAATGCTGCAAAATCTCCATTTTTTTTTTAATGGCTGAATAGAGTTCCATAGTGTACATATACCACAGCTTGCCAATCTATTCCTGGGTTGAGGGGCATTTAGGCTGTTCCCACATTTTGGCAATTGTAAATTGAGCTATGATAAACAGTCTAGTATAAGGGTCTTTATAATAAAAGTTTTTTTTTTCCTTCTGGATAGATGCCCAGCAATGGGATTGCAGGATCAAAAGGGGGGTCTAGGTTGAGTTCTTTGAGCTTTCTCCATACTTCCTTCCAAAAATGTTGCATTAGTTTGCAGTCCCACCAGCAGTGTAAAAGTGTTCCTTTCTCCCCACATCTGTGCCAGCATCTGCAATCTTGAGATTTTGTGATATAGGCCATTTGCACTGGAGATGGTATCTCAGGGTGGTTTTAATTTGCATTTCTCTAATAACTAAGGATGATGAGCATTTTTTCAAGTGCTTACTGGCCATTTGTTTGTCATCTTTAGAGAAGATTCTATTCTATCTCTCTTCCCCATTGATGTGTGGGATTGTTGGTTTTTTTCTTGTAGATTAATTGAAGTTCTGTATAGATCTTGGATATTAAACTTTTATCAGATTCAAAATGTGCAAATATCCTTTCCCATTGGGTAGGTTGTCTTTTTGCTTTGGTTGTTGTCTCCTTGGCTGTACAGAAGCTTTTCAGTTTAATTATGTCCCATTTGTTTATTGTTGCAGTTGTTGCTATTGCCATGGCAGTCTTCCTCATAAAGTCTTTCCCCAGGCCAATATCTTCCAGTGTTTTTCCAGTTCTTTCTTTGAGGATTTTTATTGTTTTGTGCCTTAAATTTAAGTCCTTTATCCATCTCGAATCAATCTTTGTGAGGGGAGAAAGGTGCGCATCCAGTTTCAGTCTTTTACATATGGATATCCAATTTTCCCAGCACCATTTATTGAATAGGGAGTCTTTCCCCCAGTGAAGACTCTTGTTTGGTTTATTGAAGATTAGATAGCTGTAAGTTGTTGGTTTCATTTCCAGGTTTTCTATACGATTCCAAGTATCTATGTCTCTATTTTTGTGCCAGTACCATGCTGTCTTGACCACTATGGCCTCGTAGTACAGCCTAAAATCTGGTATGGTGATACCCCTGGCTTTGTTTTTATTACTAAGAACTGCCTTAGCTATATGGGTTTTTTCTGGATCCATACAAAACCCAGAATCATTTTTTGGAGATCTTGAAAGTAGGATGTTGGTATTTTAATAGGGATGGTGTTGAATCGGTAAATTGCTCTGGGAGGTATAGACATTTTAACAATGTTGATTCTTCCCAGCCATGAGCATGGTATGTTCTTCCTTTTATTAAAGTCCTCTACTATTTCCTTTCTTAAGGTTTCATAATTTTCTTTATAGAGGTCTTTTACATCTTTTGTTAGGTATATTCAAAGATATCCCAAAGATATAGAATATACATTCTTCTCATCGTCCCATGGAACATTCTCCAAAATTGACCATATCCTAGGACACAAAACAAACCTCAGCAGTATCAAAAGAATTGAAATTCTACCTTGCATCTTTTCAGACCACAAGGCACCAAAAGTGGAACTCAACTCTAACAAAAATGCTCAACCTCACACAAAGGCATGGAAATTAATTTTCTTGTATCTCTGGTCTCATTCTCCTTTTTAGCTTTTTCTGTGTTATCTGAGTTTTCTAACTTTCTTGATAAAATTTCCATTTATGTCATGCTTAATTTTCAAGAATACCTTTTGTTCTCTGAATGTTCCTTTTTGGAGGATTCTGTTCTTGCTTCATGAATACATTATCTTTTCTTGTGCCTCTGAAGATACTGGTTGTGGTTTTTATTTTTAAGACATTCTTCTCCTTGTATTGTTTCAGTTTCCACCCAGTTGCTTTTACTTGTTTGTTCCCATCTCTGTCTTTCATGTAGAGCATTTCTCACATTTTTGGTAGCTTTTGTTTGCCCATTATCAATATTAGGGCACTGAAATACTGAGAAAAGTCTTTGCAAATATGGTTGTACTTGTCAACTTTGAGCTTCACAGTGTCAAGTATCAAGATCTTGAGTCTTTTTCTCTCCTACTATTTTGCTAAACTTAAACTCTTTTTTCTTTTTGCTAAAATTTCGGGAACTATGTAATAGGTTATGCTGCAGTATCTTCTTATAATGCTGTGTCTTCGAATAACTTTAGTTATTGAGTGATACATTTCTGATTCCTATTTCTTTTGTCTTTTACTGACCTTGTAAACTACTTAACTACAAAATGTGGCTTATTACATAGTGCCTCTTGGCATTATATTCTTCCTGAAAAGAGATCTTTTTCCCATTGCAAATAAGACAAACAAACAATGTCTTTAAAACAAAAGAAGAATTTCCCAGTCTCCTTACTTTGAAACACATGATTTTCATCGGCTGCTTTTTCTTTTCTTGACAGTAGCCATTTGGAAAATGACAGACTCCACTCACACCATCACCATTCATTCTTTTCACCATCTGCCTTCTCTCCAAGCCGTCGGAGATGCATCTCTACCTGCAAGGCAAATCCAATCAATGATTATTCTCCAACTGGCAGATGCTGCTAGTGGCTCATCTATCATCATATGTGCTACAGATGTCATAGGGTGTAACAAAGCTGAGGGAAGTGCCTTGTCATTTATATGAGATTTCTGATATTAGAACTTGGGCTGCCCTGTGTTTCAGAGCCCCTCTTTCCTCAAAGAAGGGGCGCATAATAAGCCTAATTTGTAGTGTGGTCATGAGCATTAAATGGAATGATTAGGCTGAAGGCTTCTCATCACTGCTTTAGGGCAATTTCAGCACCTGGGGCTTTTCAAGGAGGCTTTGTAGCATGCAGGAGAATAACAGCTCCCATGGTGCCCTAAAATATATGGACCAAAGGACATATTTGGCCAATAATTACTCACTGCAAGGTATTTCCTTATAAGGTTGTTTTTGTTACTCCTAAAATTATTATCACAGAAGAGAAATATAACTAGAAATAATTGCATTTGATTCCTAGTGTTGTTGTGCTTGTAAACTGTCATGCCTTTTCATTCCCTCTTTTCAACCCAGGATTCTGTCAGATAGACTCCAATGAATGGCTTTACAGTGGTATACACCATGTATGAACAGAGGACACATCAGCCAGGTCTGTTCAATGAGAAATGCAGGCCCCGGTCTAGGGAGATGTATACACAGCGTGAAAGCCAGTGGATTCTAATGATAGATTGGCCTGGGTCTGAGTTCTATATCTGACCCTTATCTGTTTGACCTTGTATGAGTCACTTGGTCTGTATGGACTGCAATTTCCTTGTCTGCAAGAGGGAAATTGATAACACTGCAGTGTTGATGTGAATATCTAATGAAATTAGAAACATGAAGTACCTGGTACATAATCGGTACTCTCTAAATATTAACTTGTTCCCTTTTCCTACATTCTGTTATAATGTTCTGTTTTTGTTTTATTATATCTCTTTATTTTTATAATATATTAAATATATTTGAATATGTATATTTATTGCAAAATAATACCAAATAGTTGTTTTTGAAAATATTCTGAATTTCACTGTGAATGTTCCACATATTAGCCTGAGTTAATCTTTAAAGCAAGGTGCAAATTACAGGGTTCCTTGGGGTAACCTCCATTGTAACTCGGATTTGTTGCTTCTTGGCCCTGGGATGAGTACTGTGGGGACGTCAGCCTCAGACTCTCTTCCTTGTTTGCAGCTCCCATTTCTTGTTGTGTCTCCACCCTATAATGACAGGTGTCTTTCCCACGAATCACCTTTTCCTGCCCTAGAGTGAGATGGGCAGAAAGGAAAGAAATATTATTAAGTATTAGTTAGGAATATATGTAGGTTAAGTTCCCTTTCCCAGATACTATTTATATCCTTAAGCAAAATGAACTTAATGGTGCTTCTAGCAGCATGTCCCGCATTAGTCCATCTCCATGCATAGATATTTACATTATCCATCATTCTTTCTCACCATGCATTTATTCTTAACTTCAGATATTCATCACCATTCTTTTTGGAGGAGTTTGGAGGAGTGGATTTCAATCAGTTTTGAGCCTGTGAGAAACCAATTTGTATGGAATATCTAGTTACTTGACATTTTAAAAGAGACGTTTTATTAAAATCTAGTTATATTGCATCCATAGGATGCATCCTGGTGATGGAAATGCCAGCCAACTTGCCATGCATTTGTCTAACAATACCAGGGTAGATAGGCAATATGTTTATTAGGATCGTGTTAAATTACAATTTGAATTTTTAAAAGTAGACCCCCAAATATACCAATGTATTTATTAAGATTATGGTAAATTACAAATTGAATGTTTGAGTAGATCCTCAAACATATTCTTTTTAATGTCTGTGGAAGACCCCTCTGTCACATTTTAAAAATAATTTATTTTAGGCGGGGTGCAGTGGCTCACAACTGCAATCCTAGCACTCTGCACGGCCAAAGTGAGAGGATTGCTTGAGTTTAGGAGTTCTGAACAAAAACAAGACCCCATCTGTACTAAAAATAGAAAAAAACTACCTGGGTGTTGTGGTGGGTGCCTATAGGCCCAGCTACTTAGGAGGCTGAGGCAAAAAGGATTACTTGAGCTGAAGAGTTTGTGGTTGCTATGAGCTATGACGCCACAGCATTCTACCCAGGGCAGCAGAATAAGTCTCTGTCTCAAAAAAATAAAATTAAAATAAATAAAATAAATAAATAAATAAATAAAAGAATTTATTTTAAACAATTACAGGGCATTTGGGAGAGAGAATATAGTTTAGCTCCCCCCATCTTTATTGAGGTATAACTGACAGATAAAAATTATCTATGTTTAAGGTGGACAAGTTGACGTTTTGATTACATATACATAGTTAACAGAATTGTATACTTGAAATTTGCTGAGAGGGTAAATCTTAAGTGCTCCCTTCACACATATAGGAAGCAAGCAAAAATGGCAGTATGTGAAGTTCATGGATTTTTTTTAAGGATAGAAAAAGAGTGGTCATCAAAAAGGCTATGAAAAATGCCACCGAGTGTGTGTTCGTGTGTCAAGTGCACAGCCCATCTGGGTTGCTTTTCTAAGCAGAATGTTAGACTCTGAGCAGGCCTAGAAGGGAACAGGGTCTACCAGGAGTGAGGGGAGGACAAGTGCTCAATTGTCAGCTGGCTCGCTCCTTCCTTCCTTCCTCCCTCCCTCCCTCCCTTCCTCCCTCCCTCCCTTCCTTCCTTCCTTGTTTAGACAGAGTCTAACTTTGTTACCTGCGGTAGAGTGCCATGGCATCATAGCTCACAGCAACCTCAAACTCTTGAACTCAAGCAATTCTCTTTCCACAGCCTCTCAAGTTGCTGGAACTATGGGCTCCATAACGCCTAGCTAGTTTTTCTATTTTTAATAGAGATGGGGTCTCAGTCTTCCTCAAGCTGGACTTGAACTCTTCAGCTCAAGCAATCTACCTGTCTGGACTTCCTAGAGTGCTAGGATTACAGGTGTGAGCCACCCAGCTGGCTTCTTCCTAAAGAGGCCTCATACCTTGGGAAGATGAAGGTCTGTATGACCGTCCCCTTGTTTCCAGTTCTCAGTCCTTAGTATTCAGGACCATTAGGCTTAGAATCAACACAATAACATACTTATGTTAAATATTTATAATTCCAGGGTGAGAAAGGCAGATTTTAACCCTATCACTTACTAGCTGTGGGGCCTTTGTATATTTTATATCTTTAATTTCTTACCTAAAAATATGGAAACAAAACAGTTCTCAATTTACAGAATAATGAAGGGCAAATGAAATAATTATTATGTATCACTTAATATCATCTTAAGACAAATTAGGTTTTTAATAAAAATTTAAAATGATTTTAAATGATTTCATCATCTTAATGACTGTATTATTATTTTATTAAATATTACTTGAGATGCCTTTCTGTTTATGTAAGTTCACAAAGACATAGAAAATTATTTTTTTAAGTAAATGGGATCAAATTAGATTTGCTGTTGTATTACCTGATTTATTCACTTACCTCATGCTGTGGGGCATTTTCCAAGTCAAAAGTATAAATCTACATCATCCTTTCAAATGTCCATAGAGAATTTTATTTAATGCATCTATAATAATTTACATAACTATTTCTCACTTGTAGACCCTTAATTTGTGTCCATTTTTTTAAATTAAAAAATTCTAGCATGGATATTCTTATGGCTAGACCTTGTTTTATATATATGCGTTTTTCTCTATAAGGTCAATTCGAAGCAAGTGAGGTCACAAGATCTTTACACACTGTCATTTTAACAAAATTGGTCCCCTTTAAAAAATAGTTGCTTATCTCTGCTTAAGATCAAAACAGCGGTGTGGTTTTTCAAAATGTTCCCCACTAACATATTGTATTGTTTATATTTATTTTTAATTATTTAAGTTATGCCATTTTTTTTGTTAAAAAAATCTACACAGGGATACAAAAATTCTTGACCATACCGATACCCTCACAACAAATACAAGCAAACAGACAACCACTCCCATTAATTTCTGTGTCAATAAACATAGATCTACCTCTTCTTTTGTAGCTTTTGTACACAGACATATCATGATTTAAACATATTCACTTTTTTTTTGAAATTGAATACTCTTTTAAATCAAACTTTGTTATGTTGCTCATATAGAAGTTACATTTGACTCCAAGGCAAAGCTGATGGAACATTAAAGAAAACTTCTAGAGGTTGCTAAAGCTTACATGCACTTTTAACATAGGATGTTTCATTGATTTATATGCACTTTTTAAAGTAATGCTCTACTTAAAATCTCCATACATGCTTTTTATGTACATGTGTGAATGTTTCCAGAACAAGTAACTGGAGTAGAATTGCTGGGTCAAATGTTGTATTCAAATAAGGCTTTAATAGATACTGCACAATTACCCTGCAACAAATCTCAGAAATTCATATTCCTACATCAATATGGAAAATACTTATTTTTCCACATTCTGACCAATGTGATAATATCAGCCTAATGCAATTTTTGTCAATCTGATGGTTTGTCAGATTACATTTTAAGTTAATAATGAGATTGAATAATTTTTAAACTTTAATGTCCCATTCATAGCTATCACCCATTTTCTATTAGGTTGTCCATTTCTTTTTTCTTTTCCTTTTTTTTTTTTTTCAGACAGAGTTTCATTATGTCACCTTCAGGAGAGTACTGTGGTGTCACAGCTCACAGCAACTTCAAACTCTTGGGCTTAAGCTATTCTCTTGCCTCAGCCTCCCAAGTAGCTAGGACTACAGGTGCCTGCCACAGTGCCTGGCTATTTTTGTTGTTGTTGTTGTAGTTGTTATTGTTTGGCAGGCCACAGATGGGTTTGAACCCACCAGCCCTGGTGTATGTGGCCAGTGCCCTAGACGCTGAGCTACAGGAGCTTAGCCAGGTTGTCTGTTTCTTATTCAGTAGTTTATTTTATATATATGATTAGATATGAATAGGTCCATATATCAATTCTTTTCCTTCTATAGATGCTACAAATATTTTTTTCCAGTTTGTTGATTTTTATTTATTTATTTATTTTTCAAGCACAAAACAAAATTTATTGAGAAAGAGAAAGGTAGGTTTACAGAGTAAGAGCAAGATATAGGCTTACAGAGCATGATGTGGTCACCATAGACAGTGAACAGGCCTCCATTTCATGACAAAGAAGAGGCAAGGAGCTGTTGATTTTTAACTTTGTGTATAAGGTCCTCTATTTTCTTTTTTTTATTTTTATTTTTATTTATTTATTTATTTTTTTTGAGACAGAGCCTCAAGCTGTCACCCTGGATAGAGTGCCGTGGCATCACAGCTCACAGCAACCTCCAACTCCTGGGCTCAAGCGAGTCTCTTGCCTCCGCCTCCCAAGTAGCTGGGACTACAGGCGCCTGCCACAATGCCTGGCAATTTTTTTTTGGTTGCAACTGTCATTGTTGTTTGGCGGGCCCAGGCTGGATTTGAACCCGCCAGCTCAGGTGTACGTGTCTGATGCCTTAGTCCATTGAGCCACAGGCGCCAAGCCGATATGTCATTTTCTTATTTTATCTTAGGCTGATCTGAGATGGGGGTATTACTGGCCTCAGCAAAGGAGCTGAGGAGTCCCTATCTTCTCTTTTATTTTGTGGAAGAGTTTGTAAAGGGTTGGTGTTCATTTTTTCTTAAATGTTTCACCTGGGGCAGAATTCACCCTCCAAGCCACCTGGTGCCTGACTTTTCTTTGTGGGAAGTTCTATCAACACTCATCCAATCTTTTTTACTTCTTATAGGTCTGTTCAATTTGTTTATTTATGAATCAGTTTCAGTCGTTTCTTCTGTGTGTCTAGAAAATTGTCCATTTCATCTAAGATACAATTGTTCATAGTATTCTCTTAATAATGTGATAACAATAAGAATAATGAAAGAGTAATAATGTTTCCTCATTTATTCCTGATTTTACTAATTAGAGTCTTTTATTTCTTTGTTTTTTTGTTTTCCCATGACCAGTCTGGCTATTTTTGATCTTTCAAACACACAAAATTTGACTTCATTGGTTTTTCTCTATTTCTTTTATTCTCTATTTTGTTTTATGTTTTAGTCTTTATCATTTCCCTTCCTTCTGCATATTCTGAGTTTGGTTTGTTCTTTTTTTCTAGTTTCTGAAGGTGGAAATTTATATCGTTGACTTGAGATGTTTTTTACTTTTAATACAGACTCATTCAATTCTGGGCCATAGGTAAGCAGGGGAGGGAGGGTTCTCAGCAGACATGTAAGAGTACAGACTTGACTTACATCCAGTGTTATTGCTCACACAGGGACTTAAGGAGCCTGAGTGATTATCTAACCCCCTTCCAGTCAAAGTTCTAGGAACCTGAGACCCAGAGAAATGAGTTAGCAGCGTACTGGAGCACATCAGGTTAAGCTTGACAATTTTCCTTAGCTGGGAATGGCTGGACTGTATCTTGATAACCATAATTGCCCGATGACAAGGAAACCTCTCATTGCCAGCCTAGAAAATAAGTGCCTCATAAAAAATAATACTCTACTAAGATGCACCATAGATGTGATCCCACCAATTACCCTCCCTCCACCCATCTTAGTAGGGTACTGGTGAAACTTATTAAATGTAGAGTATCAATGTCTTTATATAGTGATTAAGAAAATGCTATGAGGGCTATCTCTCAGAGTACGATCAAAATGTTTCTGATTGCATATGAAGCACATTCTGCCCTATGATTGCACCAATGTACACAATTATGATTTAATAAAATTATTAAAATAATAATAATAATACAAGAAAAAACAAGAACAGGTTCCTCCAGGTAATCCTCCAGGCAATCTCCAAGAATCTTCTACCAATATTCTAAAGAGTCACAGACCCAGTGTAGGGGCACAGTCATCTGCGCCTTGGTAAGGTCAATTAGTCTCCCATTTTGTGAAGGCAAGTTTAAAGTATTTTGTGAATCAGAAAGGAAAAATCCTGGTGGGATTTTCCAGGCTACTCCCTTAAGAGGATTAACTGCCTCCAAATGGTCGGTTAAAGGATTATTACTTAGCATAAGAATAACCTTGGTAAAGTAGTTATCAGTTAAGCCAGTTAAACCTTAGC
>CAUYRH010081712.1:0-10930 GCA_963574655.1 Perodicticus potto
TCCAGTGGTCACCCTTGCATTCTGGACAGGGGCCAGGTGGCTTGCCCAGCCAGTGGTATTGCTGGGGGCAGTCTTCTCTGGAGTGGCCAGTCTGACCACATTGGAAGCACTTGTTTTTCGCTCCTCTGGTTTCCCTCTGCCAGGATTTTTTAATTTCTGAGGGGTCTGTTATTTCATCTTTACCATTTCTGATTGATGAAATTAGAGATTTTACTCTTTTTTTTCCTGATTAGGTTAGCCAGTTTATCTATTTTATAGACCTTCTCAAAGAACCAACTTTTTGATTTATTGATCTGTAGTATAATTCTTTTATTTTCAATTTCATTTAATTCTGCCCTGATTTTGGTTATTTCTTTTCTTCTGTTGGGTTTGGAGTTGGAATTTTATTCCTTTTCCAGTTGCTTGAGGTGTCCCATGAAGTTGTTAACTTCCTCTCTTTCTGTTCTCTTGAGGAAGGCTTGTAGTGTTATAAATTTCCCTCTTAGGTCTGCCTTTGCAGTGTCCCAGAGATTCTGATAATTCATATCTTCATTGTCGTTTTGTTCCAAAAATTTGATGATTTCCGCCTTAATCTTGTCTATGATCCATCTATCATTCAGCATAAGGTTATTTAGCTTCCATGTTTTTGTTTGAGTATGTAGATTCCTTTTATTGTTGAGTTCAACTTTTATTCCATGGTGGTCCAAGAAGATTCAAAGAATAATTTCTGTTCTTTTAAATTTGCTGAGGTTAGACTTGTGGCCTAAGATGTTGTCAATTTTGGAGTATGTTCCATGGGCTGATGGGAAGAATGTATATCCAATTTTATTATGATGAAACGTTCTGTAGATGTCTATTAAATCCAGATGTTGAATGGTTAAGTTTAAATCTAAAATTTCTTTACTTAGTTTCTTACTGGAGGATCTATCCAACACTGCTAATGAAGCATTAAAATCTCCAGCTACTGTGGAGCTGGAGGAAATCAAGTTACTCATGTCTATTAGAGTTTTTCTTATAAATTGAGGTGCATCTGGTTGGGTGAATAAATATTAATAATTTAAATCTCATCATGTTGAGTAGTACCTTTAACAAATATGAAATGACCATCCTTATCCTTCCTTATTTTGGTTGGTTTAAAGCCTATGGGCGGTGCCTGTGGCTCATCGAGTAGGGCTCCGGCCCCATATACCAAAGGTGGCAGGTTCAAACCCAGCCTTGGCTGAACTGCAAAAACAGAAAAATAGCCAGGGGTTGTGGCGGGCGTCTGTAGTCCCAGCTACTTGGGAGGCTGAGGCAAGAGAATCACCTAAGCCCAGGAGTTGGAGGTTGCTGTGAGCTGTGATGCCATAGCACTCTACCAAGGGCGATAAAGTGAGACTCTGTCTATACAAAATGAATAAATAAATAAATAAAGCCTATTGTATCTGCGAATAAGATTGCAACACCTGCTTTTTTCTGTTTTCCATTTGCCTGGAATATAGATGACCATACCTTCACCTTGAGTCTATATTTATCTTTTAAGGTAAGATGAGATTCTTGTATGCAGCAGATATGTGGCCTGAGTTTTTCTATCCAGTCAGCCAACCTATGCCTCTTTAGAGGACAATTAAACTATTCACATTATTTGAAAATATTGATAAATCTTTAGAAAGACTAGTGGACATTTTTAATCCTTTCGCTGTGGAAGTTGGAATTTGATAAGTAGTTTCTGGGTGAGAAAACTTTTATGGTGGAGGATTACGCTGGTCATTATGGAGGATAGGTCTGAGAATATCCTGGAGAACTGGTTTAGTTATAGCAAATTTCTTCAACATGTGCATGTCATTAAAATATTTAATTTCTCCATCATAAATGAACTCAGTTTAGCTGGATACAGGATCCTGGGTTGAAAGTTATTTTGTTTTAGGAGATCAAAAGGTGATGACCATTCTCTTCTAGCTTGAAAGATTTGATCAGAGAGATCTGCAGTTATTCTAATATTCTTCCCCTTGTAGGTTATGGATTTCTTGTGTCTGGTTGCTTTCAGAATTTTCTCTTTCATATTAACTTTAGTGAAGTTAATTATGATGTGCCTGGAGGATGTCTTATTCAGGTTGAATCATACTGGGGTTCTGAAACTGTCTGCTATCTGAATTTCAGAATCTCTTGGCATATCTAGGAAGTTCTCTTTCATAATCTCATAAAGAAGAGACTCTGTGCCTTGTGACGCCACTTTGTCATTTTCAGGTATCCCTATAAGGCAAATATTGGTTTTCTTCAAGTCATCCCAGAGCTGTCTGAGAGAATGATCCATTTTTGCCTTCCATTTCTCTTCCTCTTTGTAGGTTTGGGAGCCTTCAAACGCTTTGTCTTCAATGTCAGAAATCCTTTCTTCTGCTTGCTCCATTGTGTTGCTGAGGGATTCTACTATGTTTCTCAGATATTTAAGGGCTGCAACTTCTTGTCTCAATGTGTCAAAATCTTTGGTCATTTGTTCTTTGAATTCCTTGACTTCTTAAGACAATTTTTGAAATGCTCCCAGAATTTCTAATTCCATCTTTTCCTCTATTTTATTGATCTTGCTCTAGTATAACTTGTCCCAGTGCTCTGTGAGCTCAGGAGTGCCCCCCCAGGAAGTAAATTAGTCTGGGAAGTTTGATGCCTCCTTCCCCACCTTGCCCCTCTGTCACACCCAGTCTCTGGAAACCCCGCAGAGCTGTGATCCAGTTCCCTCCAATGAGCAGATGCTCCAGAGGTTTGCAACTGCCTGGGTCACAGGGGGATCTGTGGCTCCTCAGCCAGTCCACCAGTCTCTGTCACTGTTTGGCAGAGGGAGGTGAGGCCTAACAACCTTGGTACTTGATAGGGGCTGGGGCAATTCACTCAGGTCCAGCCCTGTCCCTGATTGATGTTGCTGATGGAACAGAACAAGTTTGAAGAATTTTTTCCCTGTGGATCAGACGTTTGGCTGCAAATAGGTCTGACTCGGTCTGTGAGTTCCAGCCCTTTGTCTCAGCTTTCATCCCCTAAGGGCCAGGTGCATCTGAAGCTGAGTAAAGCAGTCTCCACCCTTGGAATTAGCTTTCTCAGCAGGTATTCTAATCTCCGCACCCCACCCCAGCTGGTACCGCCTCAGGCATACCCTTCACTCCCATGACCTGCGCCTCTGCTGCAGGACTGCTCTGCTGGTGGCTGCCACCGGAGAAGCTGCCTGGCTTCCCCTGGCTGCCCAGAGAGACTGGGAGTGTCTCCTCAAAACATCCCCAGGGGTGTGAACCCCCTCTGCCAGTGTTCCCACAGCTGCGGCTGCAGCTCTGTGCCTCAGGGGCCTGCCTCTACAGCTTGGCCTCCTCTCAGCTCACTTTCCTCTCACCACTCCTGAGCCAGAAAATCAGCTCAGATCAGCAACAGTCCATGCCCCATCCACAATGCTTGAGAAAATGTCCAAGAATCTGGACTCTGTTGGGGACAGACCTCCAGACCTCGGGGTGAGAGTGGAGGGGAGTGCCGGGAGTTCAAACTTGCAGGTAGAGAATATATACAGTTTTATACAGTTTTATGCCTGGCAGGAGAGTGCCCTGGCACCCTAGTAGGGGAAGGAGGTCCGGTTTTTAGAGGATCTCTCCCATGGGGTAGAGTGGGAGGACATCTGAACTCTGCTTGCTTGTTTATATGGAGGTATAGAGTATACTGAGAGCCGTTCTCATGGGGGAGGGGACTCCTGTCCCCTTGGTGATGTGTTCTGTACCTTTTGTTTGTATCCTTGGGGTCGCAGGTCATCCCAGCAGAGTTGATGTGCATTCTTCGACCTTCTCTTTTGGTTCAGATCCAAATCATCGGCTTTCTTGCTAAATTTCTGTCCTTTAACTCTCCTTCTGGATGGGAGACTCTGCAGAAAATCATTGTGCAATATTCTTTATATGCTTGGTCTCTTTATCCTGACAATGTCTGCAGGACCCATAGAGAGTTGGTGTCAGGGCCTGAGGCAACAGGGACACAGGGACAGGTTGAGGTGTTGTGTGGAAACTTCCTGAGAGCAAAGCTGAGACTCAGTGGCAAGCAGAGGGTGCCAGGGATGAGCTGAGATGGCTCAGGGTGGGCCTGCAACTCTCACCACATTTTTCCTCACTCTGAAGGCCAAGGCCTCTGCTCCAGTCACCCATACCCAGTCTCACTTTTGTTCTCACTGGCCCCCAATAAACTCAGGCAGGAAACATCCCCTGACAGAACCATATTACATTCCCCAGACCTCCAGGGCATTCATCACTCTGATCCAGAACCTTCACACATCCAGAGAAACAATGATCTTTCCTATGGATTATGGACTCAGACGGCAATAAGGACTTTTGAGGGCTTAATCCCTAGCCACACAGTACCATTAAGCTCCCCATAGAACCTCTGTGAGGACCTCACAGGCTTCTGCACAAGCTGGAAATGGCTGTCCAGATCTTTATGAGTGGGCTCAGCAACCCTATGAGGCTGCTCCCCTCCTCTTGATCCTCCCCCACACCCTCCCATTTACCCCCAAAGATTGACTGCCCCCTCTTGAGCTCCAGGTCCTTCCCTACTGCTTCCATTGCAGGTGAGTACATGCTGTGTGCCATGAGTGGCATATGTCTCTCCTCCGGGACACATGAGGCCCTCACCAGGAAGGTCAGATCTCATCCCTCACAGGGACAATGAGCAGGCTAGGAGATGGCAGAGGTTGCAGACTTATCTGCAAACCTATAATTTATGGCTTCTATAAGCAATCTCTTTCCTCATATATAAGAGACACTTGCTGCCCAGCTCATTATGGGAAGATACTGCTGCCCACTGGGTGCCCTCAGAACCTGAGAACAGCACTGTGACCTGAACCAGCTTTACCTTTCTCCTGCTAAGCCCTGCAGCACCACATGGATTACCTCTGACTCAGTGAGAGAAAAGATGAACATGCTGAAAAATCAGTTTATGCTGCCAGATCAACATACCGAATAAAGGTGGTGGAGGCGGGGCTGTGCAGTGGGGAACAGGTGGCCCATGGCCCCTCAATATGGATGAAGAACCATCCTTTTTTTTATTGTTGGGGATTCATTGAGGGTACAAAGAACCAGGTTACATTGATTGCTTGTATCAAACAAAGACCCTCCCATGATAGAGTTCCACCCCCAAAAGATGTACCACTGCCCCTGTGACCCCTCATCCCATCCCTCCCTTCCCTTTCTCTGCTCTCCCCATCCCCGACCCCCCCACCATGTGGTAGGTCATTAATTGTTCTAATATCAGAATTGAGTTCATAGGATTCTTGTTTCACCGTTCTTGTGATGCTTTGCTAAGAATAATGTGTTTCACTTCCATCCAAGTCAATACAAAAGATGTAAAGTCTCCATCTTTTTTAGTGGTTGAGTAGTATTCCATGGTATACATACATATACCACAGCTTGTTAAGCCATTCTTGGGTTGGTGGGCACTTAGGCTGTTTCCACATTTGGTGATTGTAAATTGAGCTGTGATAAACAGTCTACTGCAAGTATCCTTATGGCAAAAGGATTATTTTCCTTCTGGGTAGATGCCTAGTAATGGGATTACAAGATAAAATGGGAGGTCCAGCTTGAGTTCTTTGAAGATTCTCCATACTTTCTTCCAAAAAGGTTGTACAGGTTTGTAGTCCCACCAGTAGTGTAAAAGTGTTCCTTTCTCTCCACATCCTTGATTTTGGGCAGCTTCGTTAGTGCTGGGAAACAAGGAGATGCTTCTGCATCCATTTTCACTTGGAGAACAGAAAATGGTAAAGTTTTGAAACCATATAACTTTTGATGGACAAAAATGTTAACACCAATAAAAGCTGAGCCTCGTGAAGCAGGTGAGACAGCCTGGCACCTTCCCCTCAGCTGGGCCTCAAAACAGCAGAATTAGTGTCAAAATCTTCCTCCCACCAGGTCCTTCCAACTGCTAGGAGTGAAGGAAAGTCCTGAGGACAAACTGCTGTGACCACATGTTACTGCCTGTGTTTGCAAATGTAGGATGGCTGGGGTCCTGTCCCAGGAACATGCACAGTCAGAACACCCTCATGAAGAAGTTTCTGCCAGAAATAAGGGCATCTGTGTCCTTCTTGCCTCACCACCTCACCTCACCACTGGTCACAGTAGCTCATTCCTGGTGTAGTATACACAGACAGAATAAGAAGAATGAATAGTCCATCCTCTTTACATGAATCACAGCTATTTTCAGAAGAACTTGCTACAGGCATTTCAAGTCGTATCTCTGATTCTCAGAACTCTGCAAGGTTTGTATGACTATCGTGCTATATATAACTCTAAGGGAACACAGGCTCCCAGGAGAAGCATAATTTTCCCCAGGGTCACACAGCTTGTAGAAGGCAGAGTGGAAGTGGATCCCAGCTTCCCCTATACCCGCCTCTTGCTCCATGTGATTTCCTCTCTGATGCGTGCTCTTCTTGTCTCTGAAGGTGCTGTCCCTGTGCACAGAGAGCCCTGGGAAGATGGGGATTCCTGAAGTCCTTCATGAGAATGGGAACAGAAACAATGTTACCTATACAAGGCAGTTAGGTATAGCTATATGATTTATCCTAAATCATAGGTAATATTAAATTGTAAGTGTACTATGACATTAAGGATGAACATATTCTTCTTAGTAAAGTATCTCAATGAGTAAAGTATCTCAAGAATGGAGGTAAAAGTATCTAATGTACTCAGTACTTCTATGAAACCTATTTATATTTACTCACACTTTGTTATGAAAGATAGAACACAACTATAGCCCAGGATGAAGGAGAGAAATGGAGTGGGAAGGGAGGGTAAAAGGTGGGACCACACCTATGGAAGGTATTGCAAGGGTACAAGTCAAATCTGTCAAGAGTAGAACATAAATCTCTTAACACAATAATCAAGTAAATGAGGCGAAAGCTATGTTGATTGTTGTGATGTAACCATGCCAGATTATATAAAAAAATCAACACATTGTACCCACATATGCATAAATGTATTCATGATCTATGTGTATTTGACTTAATAAAAAAAAATTAAAAATAAAGTATCTCAAGAATGGAAGAAAAAGTATCCAATGTACTCAGTACTATTATGAAACCAATATATAATCACCCACACTTTCATATGAATGATAAAACACAACTTATAGCCCAGAATGAAGGAGGGAAGATGAGAGCAAGCGGAGAGGAGGGGAAAAGGCCAGGTGGAGGGAGGGTAATCCGTGGAACCTCTCCTATTGTGCATATTTCAAGGGTATATATCAAATTTATTAAGAATATAAATGTTTTGCTTGGCACCTGTGGCTCAAGCGGCTACGGCACCAGCCACATACACCTGAGCTGGCGGGTTCGAATCCAGCCCGGGCCACCAAACAACAATGACGGCTGCAACCAAAAGAGTATAAATGTTTTAACACAACAATTAAGTAAGTGAGGTGAAGACTATGTTAACCAGTTTGATGTAAGCATTCCAAATTGTATATAAAATCAGCACATTGTACCCCATAAATGTATTAATGTACGCAGTTATGATTTAATTAGAAAAGAAAAGTTCATTGGCAATGCTGAGTAACAAAGATGAAAGAAATATGTTTTGATTTCAAGTGTACAAGTCCCTTGATGTACAATGTGATGACCCAACAACTGTCACAAAAACACAGGCCTCATGGGAACTGCCCTATGTGACCGTAACTGAAGACCTTTGAAGAGAATTGGTCCTGAAGGCACTTTTACTCTTCACTATTTCACTTCTGGCATATGTTTTCTATAGTAAACATGTAAATTTGATGATTCAAAATATTTTATCAAGAACAGCACTGGAGGCTACCGCATGGCACAGTTACCAGCAGAGACCAGACAGTGACAATACAGAATTTACTTCATTAGAGAATATTCAAAATTGAACAAAATATGCGCTGTAAAGTTGGAAGGATATATTTCCATATTGTTCCTTTCTGAGTGCTACAACAGATGTTCTAAACATCTGTTAATCATCTAGTGAAAGCAGAAAAGCAATAAAGTAACAATAGCAACAATAAAAGGCACACGCCAGGGACCCACCAACATCACAAGCAAAGGGAATGAATCAGGGTCCCCTGTATTATGAGACTTAGATGTTCAAAGCTAAATGACATCCTCCTCCTGTTACTTCCAGATACAGCAGGGAATACCAGTCAGCATTCAGTCCTTGGCCTCTATATACTTAAGGTTTTTGGAAGTGTCACCAAAGGATAAGGGGAACGGATAAGGCTGCAGGCTCTTGGGGGAGGATTCTAATTTTTGAAAAGTAGAGTCACAGAATAGATATCACAGAACACACAAAGCAGAGGTGAGGCCAAGAGAAGGTGCTATAGGCAAGGAAAACAGTTTCTTGAAATGGTTACAGTGAAAATGACCACAGCATTTACCTTATTCTTGTCCCCATTTCCGAGCGGAATCTGGATGCTGCTCCTGCAGAGCACTGAAAGAGGTCCTCAATGGACTATAGGCCAAAGAAGGGACATGGGATACTGACTTACATGATCTGTGCAGAGGGAGAAACCTCCATGCCCTCCTCTGCCATCAGGCTGTCTGTCCACTCCTGGGTCGGTCACCAGAGGCACAGGGTTTATAAGATGCCTCTGTAACCCCTGAGCCCCCTCATGTTTAAGGAAGACACCACAGTGCCTGGGTCCATTATTTTTCTTACGTCAGCCTATGGGGTCAGGTCAGGGCTCAAACTTGCCGGAAATCAACACTCAATTTGTAGTTTCCCAATGTGTGTCTGGGGAAATGGCTTACAACTACAGCACAGATTTAAAATTATAAAAGAACAGCCAGGGATGGGAACAATATCAATAAACCCTCGAAATGAACACCACTCCATCCTTTTCTATATGCTATGAGGCATTTTTTAAATGTCTTAATTAACACTTAAAATGCCTTCCATATCTGCCTAGGTATTATAAACATTTAAGAAGAGAAATAGACTAATATCATGATATTAAGAAATTGAAAGAGCTATAGGAACAAACCATAAAGTTTTATGGTTATACTTATATGATTGAAGGAGCAAAATTACATAGATACATGATTTACTGTTAGCATCCTATAGTGCACAAAAAGCAAAACAAACTGAGAAAGAAAGCTCCTAAAATTGAAAAAAATGATAACAAAATGTCTCCTGTGTTAAAACAGATCTCATGGGACAATATTGGTCCAGGAAGACATAGCAAGAAAATATCCTGTCTCATCAGCATATGCAACCCTCATTCTAATATGTTGTTGGTGTTATCTTTCCCAAATAAAAGTGAATCTTTCAGCACTGACTTGAGGGGGAAGGAACTGCTGACCCCCTTCCCTTCTGGTCAATGAGCAGTGGAGGGTGTCCAAAGTCACTGGAGAAGCCAGAGCTCCACCATTATTAACAGGGGACACACCCAAGGGCCAAGTGGCTGGGACACCTCACAAAAACTGTCCTAACAACTCTGGGAGAATCCCATTATCTTTAGTTAAGTAGTTGGTATTGTTCCCAAGAAACATAACAATCAATCCCAAAAGGAGAAGCCGAGTGTTGGACTGTTCAGCACTAGATAAGCTGCTGCCTTCGCAGTGAGCTCCTGACTTTCTGGGTAGCCTCCTGTGTACCTTGGTGCTGGTTTGTTTCTTTGTGCAATAGGTCACTGATTGATTCTGCCTTTCCATTACTTCGCATCTTGAAAAGAATGAATGGACTTGAATAAGAGTTACAAGACTCAGTGCTTTGCTAGACACTGAGAATTTCATCTTAAAGCACCACAACTTCTATAAAAATGTCCACCACACTCACCTGTGCCTCCAGCAAACAGCTTCTCAGGTCTGTTCTGGCATCTTCCTCTCCAAGACCTGAGTCTTGAGCTGAGGGAGGAAAACATGTCCACATTCTGATCAGGCAGACTAAGCACAAAAGCAAGGAAAGGAAGAAATGTTACCCAGTAGTCTTGAGCTATCTTTTCATAAGCAGCAATCTGAAATAGTCATCAGATCAAAACCATGTGTTTAGGCTTACTCAGGGCTATGAAATCATCTGCATTATGTGCTGAAGGATACTGTAGGTATCAGGCAGATGCATGTTACCTGGTACTTATAGTTCAGTTTCTCTAGGTTTGCTTGGTCTTTCATCTTCTGAATTGTTCTCCTATGGGTTATATTTGCCTTTATCAGATGAAGAACAACACTGAGCATGACATGAAATAATCTGCCCATGTTCCCGTTATCTTCACTTCTGGACTGTTATGCAGTTTTTCCATACATGTAAAATATATTTCCCATTATTCTAAAAGTACAGCATCATAACTGTTGCTCTATTATTTTCTTATCAATCTGTTAATGCCTGCTAGGTTCTCAATTGATAGAAACTCCTTACCCATTCTCAGTAGTATTTCTCTAATTTATCTTTCCTTCAGTAGTTTGTATCATACAACTGTACTCTCCTTGTACTAATAATATCCTTCCCATATTTCATAAGGCAGTGACAACTGAGTTTATAAAATGGCACATTTTTTCCCTTTTTATTTTTTTTTAAATACATGTATTTTATTATTCTTCATTACATTATTCTCCCACCTCCACCCCTCAGTGGTAAGACAGAATTGATTTACAGAAAAGAATACAGAAAACACTAAAGCTCCTGGTAGAGGGAGAGAATTCAAGTGGGGAGAAAGAAGCTCTCTCCGTTCCTCTCCCAGTCTTTCCCCGTCCCCTGCTTTAGGCCTTTGGCCTCAGGGTATATATAGGTGTTTGGGTTCCTTGGCCAGGAAAGGAATGAATACAGTCCCTTCCGCAGGGGGAAAGGCGAATGAGTGTATCAATGAATGGATACAGTCCACTCATGGAATTGAGGCCTAGGAAATTCACAAGAAATTGACCTAGGCATAGGAAATGGGGGTTCCACATTTAGTCCTAAGTGTAAAGTGAAGGAGACACAAAGGCACAGGTGTCTCCTCAGCAGTTGTCCAGCCTTTTTGG
>CAUYRH010081713.1:0-17912 GCA_963574655.1 Perodicticus potto
GGGAGAGGAACGGAGAGAGCTTCTCTCTCCCCACTTGAAATCTCTCCCACTACCAGGAGCTTTGGTGTTTTCTGTATTCTTTTCTGTAAATCAATTCTGTCTTACCACGGAGGGGTGGGGGGGGGAATAATGTAATGAAGAATAATAAAATACATGTATTTAAAAATATATAAAAAATAAAAACTTCCAAGTAGCAGTAATGCCAGTAATACTAAAAAAAAAAAAAAAATATATATATATATATATATATATATATATATATGGGAAAAAGTTCCAAGTTATCAAGAGACTTGACCCATGACCCTCCATCAGGAAGACAATATTTTCAAATACACAATGGAAATAAATAGATGGTAGGACATGGCCTTTTTAAAGGTCAAAAAAAGAACAAGAACTTTTAGACTAATTGTTACTGGTGTGTTCATTGTGAATCATGGGTGGGGGCAAAGGATCAATGAGTCTGGGAGGAACTTTCAAAGCAAATATGTCAGCAGAGAAGACCGGAGGATACAGTGAGCCCTGGAGGAAGGACGGGGGAGTATGAATAGGAAACTTTGCTGTTTGCTTAGTACTCCAGGGCTTGCAGATCCTGTACAAAAGCAGGTAGTTGGAAAAGGGAGTAGAATATTTTCTATAAAAGATGTGGAAAAGGTTTTATTTCCATTTATTTTCTTGTCTTATATGTCTGCTGCCTCTGAATAAAACTGGAGTCAGATACCACACCAAAACCTGCATGAGGGCGAGTAAAGACGTGACCGCGAAGGGACAGGAAAGGGTCAGCAACTCCCTGAGACACAGACATTAAGAGCTTTAGAATCCGTCAGCACAGGGCAGGGTCCTGGGCACATCTACGTTTGTGAAATTAAGTGGCTCTTTGCAATTTCTAGGTTTTAATTTCTCCTGTAAATTCATGATTCTCAAGATTCTTAAGGTTAAATTAAGTACAAAGTAATTGATTTTATAAAGAATAATGAGTAAGCATCTCTTCATGTTTTAGAACAATGAAATGATAAGAAAAAGATGTTTCTATAGAATGCCACAGAAGGGCTAAACTTCACTGATTGTGACTATTCAATGTAACTGCCCAGCCAGGAGCAGGAGCTGGGGGTTATGGATTCAAGGACTTACGTCAGTCAAAATTTCACAGTCTTCTAGTTCTTATTATTTTATTCCAGAGTGTTTTTTTTCAATAACAAGGAAACCAGATACAGAGATAGATATGATCAATAATTCTCAAGTAGAAAAAATGAAGGCAGTTCTAGTTTTAAAGGGAAAAGCACACACAAAAAATGTACTGTTTTTATTTATATGTGTGAGACTCTGAATGGAATTACTCTGTACAATTACTAGGTTTTAATCGCTCTGTTAATTGAGGAATTAATAATTTTCATTGACTATATATATATATATACACAGTTCATTGACTACATATATAGTCATAAATAGATGTATACACATATACATTATATATGTATATGCGTACATATGTATACACATATAGTCATGACTATATACAGTCAGTGAAATGAATCCATATATATATACACACACAAGCATATATACCTATCAATGAAATCAATGTATATACACACACATAAATGCATATATATAATTCACTTATATATATTTATGACTATATATAGTCCATGAAATGAATATATAGTCATTGACTATATATATATTGACTATATATATTGACTATATATAGTCAATGAAATGAATATACACATATATATACATATATGTATATGTGTGCGTATATATACATATATATTCATTTCCTTGACTATATATATAGTCATGACTATGTGTATGTGAGAGTGAGACTCTCTCAAAAAAATAAATATATTCATATATATTTAAATATATATATAAATGTAGTTATATATATTAAATATCTTAAGTAAATATATATATATATTTTTTGAGACAGAGTCTCACTCTCTTCCCCAGGCTAATCCCAAGTAGCTGGGGCTCACAGTGTCTACACAAAGCCCAGCTATTTTTAAATTTTTGCTAGAGAGAGAGGTCTCACTCTTGCTTAAGCAATCTTCCTGCCTTGTCTTCCCCGAGAGCTAGGATCAGAAGCACAAGCCACTGCACACGGCCTGTGATGGCATCTTAAGTCCTGTAAATTATCACAAACAGCCAGTCATTGAAATGTCAGTGTAAGGGAAAAATGAACAATGCATGTGCGAAATTTATGTCTACTTAGAGATGGCAAGTAAAGAGTATTTTTGAAAAGTGAGAGAAATCATTTTCATCTGGTTGTTCTCACTCATAAGTCTTCGAAATTTTATGAGAAAATAAAAATAATACAATGAAACAATTTAACCTGAAGTATGAGCGTGAAAATGAGTAATTTGGTACTGATCATTGAAAATGCAAACCCTGAGAGAGATTTTTTAATAATACATTTAAGCAAACTTTGAAATTCATGTTCTAATTTCTTCTAGTCTTTTTCAGTGGTTGCTAGTAGTATAAACCTAGATAAAGATTCTCTAGTTTTAAAGTCAAAGCCCGTAAATAAAGTTCAAAAAATGACCAACAACCTATATACTAATTGCAAAAGAAATGCATCAAGCTGTGGGGTTCTCCCCTTCTGATGGGCACCATTTATCTACGACCTGAAGTAACTGAGAAAAACAAAAAGTAATACGTATGTTAAAAAGTATTTCTCATTCTGAAATATTATTTTCTTTGCTATTTTTATTGAAGAATAATAGAAAATAGGTAAATACGTGGCTCTCAAATTTTGGAGTGCAGCAAAATTAACAATCATTAGAGCAATTAGTACAGCTAACACATTGAGTGCTTAGGAGGGGACATTTGAGATATTTGAATTCCCACATATCTCATAAGATTATTGTAGAAATATGTGGGAATTCAAATACATATCTTGCTCCCTACTAAGCACCCAGTATGTTAGCTGTATAGTCGTTATTCTTTTCCTTCGGATAAAGGGGCAGTCATCTGTATTTTTTATAGGATTCTCTAATACTATGGATGCAAATCAAAGCTTAAGTGACCTCATTGTGAATTCTGTCTGTGCACAGGAAACATCTCCGATTATCTTGTGCTACAAGTTCATTCAGTGAACTAAAGCTCTGAAAACTCCAATCTGTTGAATATTTAAGGTACTCAATATACACGCCAGACTTTCCAGATATAAGGTGATTATTTTTAGAAAGCAAATGTCCTAATCAGAACTCCAGGAATCTTTTTGCCTCTAACAGATTAACCATTCTAGAGATTTGGGCAGAGTTCTGTATCCTTCAGTACATATATTTTAATCTGATATATGATACACAATACACACTTCTTTCCAGATAGATTTTTTTCCAGATAGTTTGTGAAATGTTTAACTTTTATTCTGTAATTAAATCAAGTCTGTATAATGAGTAAAACACATAAATGTCTTCCCACACAAAATATTAAGTAGTCAATTAAAATTTAATAAACAAAGCAAGAGTAAAGGTAATACATTAAAACAGCCAGCTAAAACTGTGTCCCGATACAAACTATTCAAAAAGATGTGAGTATTATACTTTGACCTAAGGTTTAATAGAATTCTCAAATATGCACTATTTAAACCCCTTAAATATGCAGCATTTTCACTAGTGTTTAGCCTTAAACTCTTGTTAACACTTTTACCTAGAAAGAAAAAAGAAAAATATGAAAGAAATTATATTTTCCGTTTTAATTTCCAAATCCAGTTTCTCTCCCTTTTGTCTTTTTCATATCTTTATCTCTCTGTCTCTTTTTTTTCAAAGAGAGTAATTAACATTTATTTAGTATGCTTACTATATACTAGACATTGTTCTAAAACTTTATCTATATTAAATCATTTAATACAACAAACCTATGAAGTAAATACTATTAGTCTTCCATTTCACAAATAAGGAAACTGAGACACAGAGCAAAGCAACTGGCCTGAAGTCGCAGAGCTGAGATAAAAACCAGGGTAGTGTGTGCTTTTACTTTTTTTATTTTTTATTTTTATTTTATTATCTTTATCATTAAATCATAGCTGTGTACAATAGTGCAATCAAGGGGTACAATGTGCTAGTTTCATATATAATCTGAACTATTTGCATCAAACTGATTAACATGGCCTTCCTGGCATTTTCTCAGTTATTATATGAAGACATTTGTATTCTGCATTTAGCAAGGTTCGCCTGTACCCTTCTAAGCTGGGTGAACTGGCTGGCGACCTGTAAGAGGCTGAAACTGGACCCACACCTCTCACCATTAACTAAGATAGACTCTCACTGGATTAAAGACTTAAACTTAAGACATGGAACTATAAAAATTCTAGAAGAAAGTACAGGGAAAACTCTTGAAGGAATCGGCTTGGGTGAATATTTTATGAGGAGGACTTCACAGGCAATTGAAGCAGTATCAAAGATAAACTACTGGGACCTGATCAAATTAAAAAGCTTCTGTACAGCCAAGATCATAGTAAGTTTAGCAAGCAGACAGCCCTCAGAATGGCATAAAATATTTGCAAGTTATGCCTCTGACAAAGGTTTAATGACCAGAATCCACAGAGAACTCAAACATATTAGCAAGAAAAGAACAAGTGATCCCATCTCAGGATGGGCAAAAGACTTGAAGAGAGACTTCTCTAAAGAAGACAGGCGCACGGCCTACAGACACATGAAAAAATGCTCACCATCCTTAATCTTCAGAGAAGTGCAAATCAAAACTACCCTGAGATATCACCTAACTCCAGTAAGATTAGCCCAGATAACAAAATCCCAAAACAGGAGATATTGGCGTGGATGTGGAGAAAAGGGAACACTTCTTCACTGCTGGTGGGAATGCACACTAATACGTTCCTTTTGGAAGGATGTTTGGAGAGTACCTAGAGATCTGAAAACAGACCTGCCATTTGATCCTATAATTCCTTTACTAGGTATATACCCAGAAGACCAAAAATCTCTGTCTGTCTTTAACACACAAAAAATTACAATGTGAACCTTTAAAGATATTTTAGTCACTATTTCAGCACTTAAAAACCAATGCGAAATGTAAGCAAGCATAAAATAATGAGTTGTTTGCATTTTTATATATATGTTACTTTGTGGTGGAACATGCCCATTTTGACTTGAATTTTCAGAAGTAACAAAAATTTTAAGAAGCATATTTTGATCCAACTCTTCATTCTCTGTTGAAATGTTCAATGCTGCTTTTATCTAGTCTAATGAAGGTGGCATCAAACTTTCAAATAATTTTTGACCATCATTGTCTATCTTTTCTTCACATATCGTAGCATACTAGGTAGAGTTCTCAGTGGTACGTGGGCCAGAGAAAATTTAGTAATTGCAAATTTTGAAACAAATTTACAGTTTCAGGATAATCTTGCCCTTTGTTATTATTTTAAATTGTTAAGGGAATACACCATAATATAATAAAATCTAAAGACACAGTTAGGAATATTTTTTTCATAAAACTTCAAAGTAGCTATTAAAGAATATAAAGTCATTACCAAACAAGTGAGCTGCAGGCCTTCTGACAGTTGGATTTACCCTCCACCACGTGATGCTTTTTTCTCTCTTTCTCTACAGTTGAGAACAGTAGTGAAATATACCCAGTCTTTTGGCTGGACAAAGTTGCCTATTAAAAAGTCATCTCCTATAGCAAAGGTACATGTCAAATCTATTAAGTATAGAGTATAAATGCCTTAACACAGTAATTAAGTAAATGAGGTGAAGGATGTATTAACTAGTTAGATGTAAGCATTCCTAATTGTATATAAAATCAGCATATTGTATCCCATAAAGGCATCATTGTATTGATCTATGTGTTTATGACTTAATACAAATAAAAAGTTATCTCCAGTTTGATTCTTGATACATAAAAAATGGATTTGAGTGGTCACTCTAAACTTCAAATCACAGAGAGAATGTGTGGGAGAGGTAGATTGGGTCAGTACCTGTCACTGAACTTACATGAAAGTTACTAGATTATCTTTAATGGCAATGAAATGGTGAGTTAACATTTACTCACCTTCCTTCTCTGTGATACTCGGCGCTGATATTTTTGTGTTTCAGATTATTTAATTACTGTAGCAAATATGTGAGATTGGGGCTGGTTTTCATTCTTTTAAACAAATTGTATCTGTCTACTCTCCCTTCCTGAAGAAAATATAAGTTGTTTTGAAAGGATTCTGAATTTAAGAGTTTGATCATTTTTAAGACTATGTCAATACGATAAAATACTTACTTGTAAGACTGAGTAATTATGCTATAAAACACTTATTCTAAAGACCATTCAGTCATCTGTGTGAAACATATTATTATGTAGAAAATGTTAATTATTTCCTCCCTAAAAATCTCGACAATTTGAATTTTAATAAATTCATACTTGACCTGTCTTTACTTTAGAGCAATTTTCATGAAAGCATTTTGAAATCACTTTCTCGCCCGAGGCTGTGTCGTTTATAATGACAGAATGGATGGAAACCCTTTCTGTTTGTTTGTTTGTTTCAGTTGAGTGGTTGGTTGGTTGGTTTTTATCTGTTAGAGAATCATAGCCTCTGGGAAAGTAATATCTAAAAGGATATGTGTCAAAAATAATCTGTGTCTAAAGAGAGAAAAATTATTTAAGGCAGACACTGGCGGTGGTTCAGAGAAGGAGCCATCACTTCACATGAGGGATTTGAGCTTCCTGCCTTCTCAGAAGCTCTCCTGGTAAGCGGCGGGGAGTCAGTGTCCCCGACCCCGGGGCGTGAGGTCAGGGGTAACTGAGAGAGCAGACATTTCTCTTCGTTGTAATGTAGCCTCAGTTCTTTTCTAGAACTGTCATTTTCCCACATGTATTTCTGATGGACGTTGTTATAACCACGTACACCAGTGGTTATTTTACCTTTTATATAAATATCATAAGTGATGAACTCCAGTTTAATCTGCTGTGTGTTTTACTATTCTCGAACACATAGCCAGCTGATCAAATTCCCCTGAACTGATAAAATGTGTGTGTATGTTTGGGGGCATCGTCTTACTTGACTCAAGTAGATTGAAAACTTTCGTGATAATAAAACTGAATTATTATTAAGAGATTTCATTTTAAATGTGTTGTGTCTGTTGCAAAAAACCACTCAGAGTGAAGAGAACTGTAAGTTGCTTAGAAGACAGAAAAAAAATAGCTGAGAAATTTCTCCAAAGCTTAAATTCCCAGAATTGGCTCTATTTTATGAATAGTACTTCTAAATTTATTTTTCATTATTTAAGCTCAGTTTAATAAGGGAAGACACAGTTTTCATTAATCTGTATTTACAGTTGGTAATCAGTAAAACAATTTTAAGATGCAACACATGGGCATTTTTAAACCGATCACTATTCAAACATTTTGTCAGTATCTTTAAAATGATTCCAAAGTTTGTTTTCTATTTGCTACAAGATAATTAAACAGCATATTTCGCCCCTATATTGTCTAATTGAATGGCAATTATTTTCAGTTACATATGTATTTTATATCTAAACTGTCATTTGAGGATAGTCATGTTATCATTGATCTATGAATTTTGTTCTCGTTAGATTTTATGTACAGCTAACTTGATACCTGTACCTGTGTGTTACTAGCTCGCTCAGAATATTTCACTTTTTTAAAACACCCCAATACAGGCCAGGCACAGGGGCTGGCTCACGCCTGAAATCCTAGTACCTTGTGAGGCTGAAGTGGGAGGATTGCTTGAGTTCAGGAGTACAGTTTCAGCCTGAGCAAGAACCAGATCTTACCTCTACTAGAAACAGGGAAACGGGCCGGGCATTGGGGCGACACCTGTAGTCCCAGCTACTGTGGAGACTGAAGCCAGAGGACCGCTTGAGCCCTACAGTTTGAGGTTACTGTGAGCTATGATATCACAGCACTCTGTCTAGGGCAACAAAGTGAGACTCTGTCTAAACAAACAAACCAAAACTCAGTACAGTTGAATAATATAATTAGTATTCAGTGTTGAAGAAAATCACTAATCATTATTTAGTAACAGTTTAAGAGTACGCTACTTTCATGTTTTAGTTCATTTCCCATTCATTTCTGAGACCTAAGGTTAACCTCACATGAACAAAATTTACACAATTAACCTATTCATCGCCTTCAGTAAAAACCTGCTGAGGTGGCAGAAAGGGAGAAGGGCTTTGAATTGTCCCTGCCACTGCTCTGCCTCCTGAAAGTGGCCCTTGGACTGTGTCACCCCTTGAGCAAACGCCTTTGGTTCCCTAATTGTCACTCGCACTCCCATTGTAATGAAAGTTGAACTAAATGATGACCTGAGAATCCTCCAGCTCGAGAACATTTTCATACAGGAAAAACAAAATTATGGTTAAAAATTATATAAATGAAATGTGTTGCACTTTTTATTTCATTGGATTTCTGGGCTTTTTCCCTTTTCTGGGGTGTGTGTGAAGACTGTATCTGACAAAATGTCTAAGGTCTGCCTTTTGCACGATTCTTTGAAAAATAAAATCTGCAGTAATTGAACAGTAGTAATTAACCTCAAGTGGTTTGTTAACAGCAGTCTTCAATGTTAAATATTGTTATTTTCTAATTCTTCTGTCCCTTTCATAATTATAGGGGGTGGGGAATGCATTTAAAAAGAGAGAAAATATTGTTAACTGGTATAAAACATTAAAAAAATACCTGTAATAGACAGAATAGTATAATTTTCTCTTGGATATATTAGAAATACAAAGATGGGCTGGCAGTCATTTAGAAGATGCAAACTTTTTCCCTGTTTTTTTTTTTTTTTTCTTTTTTGTATACACAGAGTTCTACCCTATGCCCTGAGCAGAGTGCAATGACATCATAGCTCACTGCAACCTCAGACTCGGGCTGTGGGCATCCTGCTGCCTCAGCCTCCGAAGCCCACAGGCGCTCCCCACGGTGCCCAGCTGGGTTTTTCCATTTTTTTCCATGAGTCGGGGACTCACTCTTGCTCAGACAAGCCTCGAACTCCTGAGCTCAAGCAATCCTCCCACCTCAGCCTCCCACAGTGTTGGGATTACAGGTGTGAGCCACCGAGCCCAGCTAGAAGATGAGAACTTTTTGAGCTCTCCTCTGAATTTGATTCATGAGTTCTCTTTTCATTCTGATAATACTCATGGAACTGAATTCTGAGATATTTTACCCTCTCTCCCAGCTTCTCACACTCCCCTTCTCTCTCCCCCTCACCTCCTCCCCCCAAACCCTACAAGGTCCACATGAAGAATGTTTCAGTATCTGTTTCACCACTGCAAACAAATGGAAAATAGATGCCAGTAAATAGAAAATAGAATAAGTTATTTGCTGTTCATTTAAGGTACTTATAAATGTTAGAAGCATGCAAAAAAGGAGACTATTTCCACACCGTGAGTCTGTAGTCCTATAGAAATCTAATATAAATTATTTCTGTTTATAAAACCTGTTATTGAAAGTCTGAATTCCTTGACAAGAAAAAATTGAATTGCTGGTCATTATCATGAATGAGATGCAATTTAAGGATTTACTTATTTGTACATTCAGTTTCCTAAAGTAAAGGAAACACAGACAAGAGACATCCCTGGGTGATTCTACATCAGATACACAATGAAAATAAAAGACCCTTTCAAAGCTCTTCAAGGAAAATCAGAGAGATGAAATTATTCAGAGAGATGAAATTATTAGTAAGCTTTATTAATACCTGGACAATGTTCTACATTTGGGATTTTAGAAGTAAAGGAGTCTCTGTATTTTATGAACTGGAAGAATCTGGAACAGGTTGGTTGATGGCCGCTCCCTCTGCTTCCCACACAGAGAAAAGAAAGCCAGTGGCGCAGAGTTGATTTAAACCAGAGAATTTCCCAGGGAGCCACTTTAGCTGGTCTTTCCTCAACATTAGTTCACAAATCATATTGTGTAAAATACTCAATTTAAAACTGCATCGCACAAAGACATATGAGATGTCTGGAAAGAAAGACTAAATATAATTTCATGGCAGTAGAATCAAATAAAATTTAATAAATTAAGCATTTTCACTTGTTTCACTGTCTTTACTATTTTATATGTTGAAAAACATAACTTTTTTTAAATTTTAACTTCCTTTCTCGATGTTACAATAACTTCTTTATATACCAGGAATTTCTTTTCCATTTACAAAACTTTTTTTTTTTTGCAAAATATTAAAAGATGTAGGAGCTCATGCCTATGATTTTAGCACTCTGGAAGGCTGAAGCAGGAGGATCGCTTAAGCTCAGGAGTTCGAGCCTGAGCAAGAGCAAGAGACCCCGACTCTAAAAATAACCGGCCGTTGTGGTGGGTGCCTGTAGTTCCAGCTACTTGGGAGGCTAAGACCGGAGAATCTCATGAGCACAAGAATTTGAAGTTGCTGTGAGCTATGATGTGACAGCACTCTACCAGGGGCAAGAAAGTAAGACTGTCTCAAAACAAAACAAAACAAACAAATATATATGTGTTAAAAATACTCTTCCAATTAATTTCAATTTTAAACATTAATTGAATGCACATGTTCAGAAACATTTTTGACAGAGTGAAAGGAATAGTACATTATAGATTAATTCACAGAAATGGGCTTATTTTTGTTCAAGAAGATGTAGATTTTGAAAATAATTTCCATCAAATTCTTAAGAAGGATGTGGATATTGTAGACCAGCAGAAACTGGAATTTACACCTGATTTATAGAGAGGCTAATACAAGGGTAAATTCTTGAGGGAAGCATTATTCTCTGAAGTTTTTAAACATGTATAATAGATCTCAGAGACCGTAGAATACATGCATGGCCTCTTACCTTGAGACCTATGTGCTCTGCAGAGGAGAATAGGGTGGGGCGTCTCTTTGAAATCTAAAAGAATGTTTTTAATTTTGCATATTACTTTTTTCCACACCATCAGTCAATCTATATTAGGTGTATATATGTAATCTGTCTTTCTGAAATCATCGTGAACACTCTGACACTAAGAATACATTAGTAATTCTAAAACAGAAGGTTTATTTACTCATTTTTAACTGCCCTCATTATGTCCTTCCTTGAAAAAAGTCTGAATTATATGACGTTAACTCCATGTTATAGCCATTTTGAAAATATAATTAGTAACCAGGGCATTTCAAAATTGTGGTTTAAATTTCTGTTTTGTTAATTTTAACTTAAGTAGCCAGAATGTTGACCCTTTATCCATAGTATAAAAAAATCGTAACTCACTAAATGCTTGTGTATGCTATGCACAAATGGTTAGTTCTCACACTTATTAAATAGCAGTGTAATATATATACATAGACACACATGCAAAGTCTAACAATTGATGCCATGGCACTCACCGGGACAAGAAAATAAGTCTGAGATGTGTTACTTCTGTAGAATATGATGAGTTCTTGAACTCATCCTAGAAAGTTTTCAAATGGTGGGCGAGGCCCTGGCATCAGCACATAGCTTCCCAAAGGGAGTGTTCCAAAGGCAACCCTACTTATGTTTAGCAATGAGGTATGGAGCACTTTTTCTAGGATGAGTTTGCAAAGTTAATTGTCACACCTCCATAGGTACATGATTATTTTATAAAAATAAAAACATTTTATTAGAAGCCATTTTTTTTCCTGTATGTAACAGGCTGGCCCTGCTGAGATTTACTTACAATCACCAAATGGCCTTTTGTAATAATAGCTATTTAGCTGATTAATATAAAAACATTAGGATTGCCCAATCCATGCTCTGTCAGTTCACTACTCAGCTGTTAAAAAGGACACACTATTGATAAATGTAAATTACAGAGAGAGACACAAACATTATGCTAAGCAACAAAAGCCAGATACAAACCTTCATACTGTGTGATTTATAGGAAAACGCTAGTGGAGGCAAAGCTCTAGGGAAAGGAACAGGTGCCCTGGGGTTCCAGGTTGGGAGACAGGGTGGAAGTATAATTTCACAGGAATGCCGGGAACCTTTTTGGGTTATAGAATGTTCCATTTCCTGACTGTGATGGTGGTTCTAGAAAACGTACATTTCTTAGAACGCATCTATCTGTACAGTTAATAATGCTCTATTTTATTTTATATAAACTATACTTCAATATAATTATTTCAAAAGTGGTAATTTCCAAAGGTTCTTTGCTGTTTACTTACAACATTATTTTTTTTTTGTATGTGGAAACAAGTGTTTTACCTATTGAAGTTATTTTTAGTTTTTTATTTATATGAATACAGTTATTGTGGACATTTCAGTAGAATTGTTTACATGGATGAGTTTTTACTTCTTTTGGTTGAATATTCATATAAAGCGTGATGTCTTGGTTATATGATAAAGTTATGGCAAGGCAATTTGCAGGAATCCTCTCTGGAGTGTCTGTTCTGTATTACATTCCAGAGAACAATGCAGATGAGTGACATTCACTCCACAACCTCCCATCCCTTGTGGCTGTTTATCTCTTTAATTTTAGCTGATATAGAGGGTGGATGAGCTCCTAATTCTACGCCCTAATTCTATTATTATTTTTTTTTTCTACGCCCTAATTCTAATAACAGAATCAGGCATTTTGGAAAGTGCTCAGGTTGCCATTTCTATATTTTCTTCGATGAATTGTTCATATAAATGCCTGTTCAATTCTTTTACATGTATTTTTTTTGCTCATTGTCAAATCATCAAAAGACATTCCATTTTTTTTCGGAAGTCTATTTTTCTTTGATTTCCCTTCTTTTAAATTATTATGAGCATATAATACCTGTACATCTTTACAGAGTCCACGTGGTATTTTGATACAGGTGTGTAATGAGAGTTAGCCAAATCACTGTAATTGCACTACCACCACCTCAGGCGTTTATTGTTTCTGAGCGTTAGGAACATCCCAATTCTATCTTTTAGTTATTTTCAATTATACCGTAACTTATTATTGATTGTAGTCACTTTGTTGTGTTAACAAAGGTTTATTCACTCTGTCTACCGGGCTAGCTATGTTTTTCCAACCATCAGCCAGTCCCACTTTATCTCCTGCTCCCTGCTACACTTCCCAGCCTCAAGTAACTGTTATTCTGTTCTCTGTCACCATAGCATCAATTGTTTTTAACATTTAGTCCCCCCCCCCATGAGGGAGAACATTCGACACTTGTCTTTCCCCTACTTGCCTTATTTCACTTGTCACTACGTTGTCCAGTTCCACCCCTGTTGCTGCCAATGGCAGATGGTCTGGTTCTCTTTGTGGCTACATATTATTTCATTGCACACAGGGACCTCATTTCTTTATCCATTCATCCACCTATGGGCACTTAGGTTGATTTTTAACTCTAGGCTGTTGTAAGTAACACTTAAATATCTTTTTGATATACTGATTTCCCCTCTTTGGGGATTGCTGGGTCGTATAACAGTTGCATTTTCAGTTTGGGGGGAACCTCCTTACTGTTCTTCACAGAGGTCACCCTACTTTATTTCCCACAGCGTGTGAGGGGTCCCCTTTCTCCACATCCTCACCCTCGTTTGTTACTGCCTGTCTTTTTCATAAAAGCCACTTTAACCAGGTTGAGAGGAGAATATCCCATGGTGGTTCTCTTGGAAGGCTCTGATGACTAAGGGTATTGAACATTTTTCCTTATACCTGTTGACCATTTGTATGTTTTTTGTTGTTGTTTTCTGGATACATCTCTGTTCAAATCATTTGTCAATTTAATTCGATTATGTGATTTCTTTCCTACTGATTTGTTAGACCATCTTACTCATTCTGCTCATTAGTTCTTGGTCAGACAGGTTTTCAGACAATATTTTCTTCCATTCTATGAGTTGTGCCCTCGCTTTCTTGATTGTTTGCTGTGCAAAAGCTTCTTACCTTGATGTGATGTCTTTTGTCTAATTTTTTTAGTGACTTCTGCCACGGTCGTATTACTAAAGATAGCCTTACACAGACCAGTGTCTTAAAGCACTTCCCCGAAGTTTTCTTTTAGTAATTTTATATTTCCAGGTGTCAGATGTAAGTCTTTAATCCATTTTTACTTTAGTTTTGCACATGGTGAGAGATAAGGGTCAATTTCATTCTTATGAATAAAGATCTCCTGTTGTCCCAACATCATTATTAAAGAGACTGTTCTTTCCCCAACATGTTCTTGGCAGGTTCACCGAGAAGTTCAGTGTAGATGTGTGAATTTCTTTGTGGATTCTCTATTCTTTTCCACTGGTCAGGGTGTCTGTTTTTGTGTCGGTACCATCATAAATCCCCAATTCCCTTTATTTCTCTCAAAACTTTTAAAAAGAAATTTTGCAAAATTCAGAAGTACAAACATCCGTGAGAATTTTCATTTGAGGTATTTTAATGCAAATTTTATTTCTTATACTATTCATGTTATAAATCTCTTCTTGACTGAGCTTTTGTACATGTACCTCGTGATGATTAAAAATGTGTCCATTATATTTAAGACAATAAATCCATTGTTTAAAATTGTTCATATAAAAAACGAAATTGTTCATATGGGCTTTGAGCCTTTAACGTATGCAGAATGATGTCATATTTTTAATTTCTAACAAACAATTATAATCTGCATCTTAGTCCTCTTTTGTATGGGAATTTCAATTTTATTGATATTTTTGAAAGCTTCCAGCTTATTTCTCTTTTCTGTTTATTTGGTTTTACCTCTTGCCTGTGTTATGTATTTATTTCTTCACACTTTTGATTTGATGTTCTTGCTCTAGAATACTCTTACCAGTCATATTTAGGTAAACATAAACCAGACTTTAGAAACTTTGGGTATCTATAGTAAGGCTCAACATAAGATATGACACCTTGGGAAGAAAATGATTTTCTGTTGTTATATCTTCCAGATAACTAAAATGTTTTTGCATTAAATACACCTGCTGAAATCAACTTCTTATATTGTAACAGCCATACTTTCAGGTTTCCTCATCCTTTATTTCCAGCCAATCTAGGTTCCTGGGCTATTTTTCTTTCTAAAAATGAGAGATAATTTTAGTCATGTCTGAAAATCATTAATCCTCCAGCACCAAACTTCTGTGGAAATATTGCTTTAAAGGGAGTCTGTACCTTCTTCACCTGTCATTTGCTAAAAGGCTTCTCATCTATCAGGTGTCTTCGATTTGTTTATAATTGTCTAATAATGAATTACAAAAGTGATAAACATTAGCACTTTGTTTTCTGACAAAAATAGAAAAGAATGAAATATGAAACAAAAACACATATTTTGTTCAAAACATTGTTTCACAAGCTTTATTGCATTATATATATGACTTTTTTTTTTTTTTTTTGTAGAGACAGAGTCTCATTTTATCGCCCTCGGTAGAGTGCCATGGCGTCACACAGCTCACAGCAACCTTCCAGCTCCTGGGCTTAGGCGATTCTCTTGCCTCAGCCTCCCGAGTAGCTGGGACTACAGGCACCTGCCACAACGCCCAGCTATTTTTCTGTTTTGCAGTTTGACCGAGGCTGGGTTTGAACCCACCACCTTCGGTATATGGGGCTGGCGCCCTACTCGATGAGCCACAGGTGCCGCCCTATATATATAACTTTTAATTAAATTTTATACGCAGTTGTTAATATTTTAAAATTATAATAAAGTGTGGTTATAGCATATATAGGTATAAATAAAAATTGAAAAGCAGAAATATAATAATTTAATCATAATGATAGCCTATGTGTGCTTTTGAACATACATAGACCAAAATCACTCTTTTTTCCAATAGAATATCATCAGTAATTGAATAGTGATTAAAAATTGGCATGTTAAAATAATGCCTATGAAATAATAGTGTATATAGTTTGTGTACATATCTTTAATGTCATAATTTGAAATATACTCATCATTACTACGTGTCAATGTTGTGAGATTGTAGAGATTATTTTCCTTAGATTCCTAATTCCTTTAACATCTCACTACTTAGCTCCAGGTGAATGAATATGGTAAATATAATTAAAACTTGTGTTTAATTGACCCTATGTAAACAAACTCACAAATGTGTTGTTAAATTGATTCTTTAAATTTTCTTTCCTTCATGCTGGTACGAGGCAAACACATGGCCTAGTTCCTTGTCTTGCTTTCATTACAATTATTTTCACCCAGCCGCCCCTCACACCAGGGAGAAAATAAGTTCTGTAGGTGCTACTATAATAATATTCCATTTAAATGACTGATAGTTACTGAGACAATAACCAGTCACTCTACTTGTGTGTTGTGACAACTGATATTTTCTGCATTTCGGCTTTTACAACTACTTCTGTTATTAGGTAGATGAACTTTAATCCTGGAAACATCATATATGCTAATCCTTAAGTTTTGAAATGCCTGAAATAATGGAAAGAATTTTCTTTAATCAAGTTATATTGGAAATAATTCTTTTTCATACTCTTGAGTGTCAATTCGTCATAGGACTCTGGTGGCAGCTAAAGGGGTGAAAAGCAGTGCTGGGAAATAGGAAAAATACTTTTCTCTTATGTTACATAATTGAATAATTATTACAATTATGTCAAAGTAGGCATAATTACTCTTAAATAATCAAGAAATTTGAGACTGATAAGTATTAAGTTATTACTCTTGAGGTTGTGCATATAAGTAAACCGGAACTCAGGATCAGCCACCTGGGCTGCATTTGATGTTGATTTTACTGTAAGTTTAGCCTCTAAGCAAAAATATTGATGCAGATGGGGTAAAAGTACCTGGGAGTTAGAAACATTCTAAACAATAATAGTTTTCAAAGTATATGAACAAAAGGAATGTAAGCGAGTAAACTTAGTACATAGCACACCCAAATGCAAAAAAGAAGTTTCTCAATGAAAAATAATCCAATTTATCACTATTAGACATCTTTCTAATTATTTTAGATTAAATAATAGGCTTAGATATCATTTTTAAAGATCAAATCATACAATAAGCAAAATAATGTTATGAAGTAAATTGTTTTCTAATTACCCCCCATTTTATTGAGGGTAAAACTAAAACAGAGAGAGAAAAAAATGAGTTGCCCAGAATCACTCAGATCTAAGTGGGCGATGGAATTTAAACAAGACGTTTGGCTCTAAACTTTAATTTTTAAACTACTATATTATGATGCCTCTTCTTGAAGAGAGAGGTAAGAAATGTATTTACTTATAAAAGTATAAATAAGAAGAGTATTTTCTGATACTGGGGAAGACAGGTAAAGACTGATATTCTAGAATTATAAACCTGGAATCTGTTTTTTTCTTCTACGTGTTCATATCACGTTACCAAATTCTCATGCATCACTTTTCTTACATGTGAAGAAAAATGAGGCTGATAAAGAAGTACAAGTCATCATCTCACAGCTCTAAGTATTAATATCTTTGGGGTATAAAAGAGCAAATTATAAGTTTTAAATGTTTGCACAATTGAGTGGAATGGGAAGGATTAGGTAGTCACTGAAATAGAGAAAGAAATTTATGGACAAGAAAAGTAATGGAAACAAATGCATGGTTATGAAATGAATGGATACAAAGTGTTTAGGGGACGATAAAAGACCAGTGTAACTGGCGGTTCAGGTTGAAGAGGGCATGGATCATTTGTGGCTCAGACACAGGAAAGTTCAAGGATTTTTAAAAGATTGATGTGGGTGGAATGTTTAGAACATGCTGGAAGATAAAACATCAGAAAGGAGAGGAAAAAAGAAATTTCAGAAAATGTTCCTATAATTTAGCTAAACAATTGTGGGCACCAGAGGGATGTTAAACCAAAGGAAATGGTTCACTAATAATTCTATTCATGGATTTTGCTAATTGCTATGTAACTAACTACATGCTGTAATAGTGATACCGGAATTTCAGGTTCTTGGTCTTGGTGATTTGAAGAATAAATCCGTGGACCACAGATCAGTAGTAAGACAAAATTTATTTACAGAAAAGAATACAAAAACACTAAAGCTCCCTGTAGAGAGAGAGAACTCAAGTTGGGAGAGAAAAGCTCTCTCCGTTTCTCTCCCTATGTGGGGGTATATATAGGT
>CAUYRH010081717.1:0-67256 GCA_963574655.1 Perodicticus potto
AAACAACAATGACGGCTGCAACCAAAAAAAAAAAAATGGCCCGGCATTGTGGCGGGTGCCTGTAGTCCCAGCTACTTGGGAGGCAGAGGCAGGAGACTCGCTTGAGCCCAGGAATTGGAGGTTGCTGTGAGCTGTGATGCCACAGTGCTCTATCCAGGGTGACAGCTTGAGGCTTTGTCTCCAAAAATAAAATAAAATAAAATAAAATTCAATAGTGGGATTGAAACCCCCCCACCCTTTTCATACCTAGAAATTCCACCAAAGGACTTCATTTAGTTCGTATTGCACAGAAAACTTCTGACCTTCTATAGCATCTATTTCCTGTGACACCTTGTCATTTTATTCTCTCATAGATTTTGTATTTTAGTGCTGTGCTCTGTGTAAATCTTTCCCCTAAAATCACAAGCTCCTTGCACCTGGAGACACAGTGCCATGTGCTTCTTTCGTGGTCTCTGGGGCCTCTACCTGTGCCTGAACATAGCAAATACTAAAATGTTGATGGACTCATAGATTAGGAAAAAAAAAACTTGTAAATTTTGGACTATTTGTTCGTTACTAGGGAATTAGATAATGATTAGAATCTTAAAACTTATTTATTACAGCAGTGCTTTTATTTCATTTTTGTGAATGAGACATCACGACAGATTTGCGTATTTTACGCACCTGTAAACCTATAATAATCATGTGAAAAAGGAAAAGCATAAGCATAATCATATGTGATTGATCAGAAAGATACTGTGTGTGAGGACAAACAAAAGGACATCCTAGGAACGGAATCTTGCATATGTCATAACTCAGGAAGAAAATAACAGTTGTATTTTGTGCTAAGCCTGAGACTAGGTCATTCAGTATGGCAATGTTATAGACTGAGTGTTATGTCCCTCCCCACTCAGACCGTATGTTAAAGTCCTGACCCCAAATGAGGCTGTGTTTGGCGTTGGGGATGCTCAGGAAGTAATTAAGGTTAAGCGACAGCACAGGGGTGGGGCCCTGTGGTTGCTGGGCTTTCTAAGAAGAGACAGCAGAGAATTCACTTTCCTTCTCCACTTGTGCACTGAGAGACAGTCTTCCGAGGAGAAGAGAGAAGGCAGCTGCTCGTAAGCCAAGAAGAGAGCCCTCATCTGAAACTGAATTAGCTGCAAACTTAATCTTGAACTTCCAGCCTGCAGAACTGTGAGAAAATAATTTTTTGTTGTTTAAGCCAGAAATCTATGGTATTTTGTTAGGACAGCTTAAGTAGACTAATACAGGCCATCCGTGATTTATATTACCGTTATTATTTGCTCCTAACTTCTTTCTTCCTTTCCCTCTTTTTTTCTTTTTTCTTTTCTTTTCTTTTGTTTTTCCTCCCTCTTCTTTTTCCTTTCCTCATTCTCACCCTGTTGCAAATTTATTTAACATTAAATAAATAAATTTATTTATTTATTTCATGGAGGCAGAATCTTGCTATGTGGCCAAGGTTGGTCTTGAACTCCTGGGCTCAAGTGATCGTCTTTCCTTGGCCTCCCAAAGTGCCGGGATTACAGGTGCAAGGTACTATGCTCAGCCTTTTTGCTGCTAATTTCTAGTCAGTCTAGCTCAAGGGATTTTTCACTAGTCTTGCTTTAAAGGCAAAAAAGGGTACCACTCAGTCATGGATGCACTGCAACCTGGGACAGTAAGTGGCCTGGGAAGTATCGCTCCCAGAATTCTATTCAACAAATATTTTCTGAGCATCTCCCTATGTTAGGTGCTGTTCCAGGTGCTGGGAACATAGCAGCAGGAGCACAGACACCCTGTCTTCGTGACACTTGTATTCTAATTTATTGTTTAATATGGTCCAAATGAGCTTAAATACCAGTCTAAGTACAGTATGAAATAGTATTTGGTGGCAATAGTACCGTGGAGAAGAATATTGAAAGGAAGGCAAATGGGGGTGGATCTTGGAAGGGGAAGAATTTCAAAAACAGAACTTGCTGAGGGCCTTGCTAAGATGGCAATTAAGTAATGACCTGAAAGAGCGGAGGGAGCAACCTATGCAGTTATCTGCAGAAAGAGAGTTTCCGGCCTGAAATGATCTGAGTGTGCCTGTGGACTAGAGAAGAACAGGAAGGAGGTCAGTGGACAAGAGCACGAGAGCCAAAGGCAATGAGCTCACAGCCTTAATGGGTGCGGGTCTTGAAGGGTATTCACACTGGGGATGCGAAGCCGCTGGAGCATTTGGATGAGATGTCAATGTCTAATATTTGAATGAGATCACTGGGCTGTTGTATTGAGAAGAATCTGTGATGCTGAGAGATTTTTCAGCAGACTGTTGTCATAGTTCACTTGAGAAGACAGTGGTGGACTTCACTAGGCTAGAGCAGTGGAGATGGCAAGAATTAATTAGATTTCGAATGTATTTTGAAGGTTAAAAGGATTTGTTGACAGATTGGCTATAGGATGTGAACAAAATAAACTAAAAATTAATTTTAAAAATTAAAACATTTTATTTTGCTAATATTTTCTTTCTTTCTTTTTTTTTTCTTTGTAGAGACAGAGTCTCACTTTATTGCCCTTGGTAGATTGCCGTGGCGTCACACAGCTCACAGCAACCTCCAACTCCTGGGCTTAGGCGATTCTCCTGCCTCAGCCTCCCGAGTAGCTGGGATCACAGGCGCCCGCCACAACACCCGGCTATTTTTTTGTTGCAGTTCAGCTGGGGCCGGGTTTGAACCCGCCACCCTTGGTGTATGGGGCCAATGCCCTACTCAATGAGCCACAGGTGTCGCCCATTTGGCTAATATTTTCTTTGTCATTCCAATTTTGGTATATGTGCTGCCAAAGCATGGAATATAAAAATTTAAATGTCATCAACTAGGTACAGAGATGTCATCAACTAAGGTGGGGAAGCTATGGGGGGTGAGGTCTGGGGTTTGGGGATGGGACACTGGGATCTGGTTTTAGATAAATTATGTTTGAGAAAACTATGAGATATTCAAGTGGAGATGTTGAACAAGCAATTAATAGGCAGTAGTTATGATGGAATAACTCATGTTCGTATTTGCCAGTGTGAAAGAGATCTCAGAGATTGGCAATATGACGGTGGTGAGAGAGCCCCCAGAGATTTGCTGGGGTGATGTTCTCTGCTAGGTGAGAGTGGAAGGAATGTAGTGCCTCCAAAATTCACAGGCAGTTTATTCAAAATGGCAGGAGAAAGGCTGAGTTTGAAGTGCAGAAGCAGGGGTGGGTAAATGTAATGGTAGGAGCATGGAGAAATTCCCTATTGACTGCTTCAATTTTCTTAGTGAGAAAAGAAGCAAGGTGAGAGTTAGGGAAGAAAATAGGTAAGGAGATGTTGGAGGCTTGATGAAAAAGAAGATAGGAAACAATAGTCTAGGAAAGTGAGAGTGCCTGGACACAGAAATGATGGCAGAATTGCCTACCCGTTGGAAGGGCTCCTTTTAAGGTTATGGTCGTGAATTTACACAGAGACCAGCCTGTCTCCAGCCACAATCAGCTAAGCAGGTGCAGGCAGGGATTAGGCAGAGAGCTGGAGTTCTGCCAAGCAAGGAAGACAAAGTGAGAGAGGGGCCAGGGACTGAAGGGTCTAACCAAGGGAGCAATTATCATGATGGACTAGGAAAGCTGAGCTGTTACGGGAGAAGAGTGATGACATGAGGGAGCTGTGGGACCTTGCAAAGGTGCTGGGATCAACGGATTGGGCCGGCAAAGGATGGCTGGAGTCATGGCACGGAGGAAGTGAGCTGGCCTGAGAGGAGGCAGAGGCCACAGAGTGAGGTTCTCAACGTGGGGACTGCGCACTGTGTCCTGGGTCCTCCGATCCAGTTGACAGAAAGGCCTTTGACTAACTGGCGAAATCTTTTTTAAAGTCTAAAAGTAACTGCAACTTCTGTTTGTTACTATTTCCACCAACAGAGAGCAGGCTAATAAAAATGTTACCATATTCCTGGAAGTTAATGAATAATAAAACCATATGCCTGGGAGCAACTTCCGGAGGTCCTAGTTCAGATTACCTCCCCTTCTCCCACCAATTCTGAACGCTTGGGGGAAGGAAATGGCACCAGTGAGGTAAGTTGGTCATTTGCTCCAGAACTCTTTTTCAGGTTATAGATTTTGTAAAATATTTTTGTGGAATTTAAAGCTGGTACACCATTTTTTTTTCCTTTAGGAGAGAGAGAGGGAGAAGAGCGGGTCAACATTATCTGTTTAATAACCCTTAAACATTGGAAGATAGTTTTTAATTAGGGCTTGGTGTGTACCTGGTGTCACCTGGCAGCAGGTTTTCACCTGGAGGGGAGGTGAAGAACGATCTCTGCTGTCAGGAGACAAAAAAAATTCATGACAGTGTCCTGAGAGAGAAATGTCTTACCTCTCCATATTGAGAAAATATATCTCTATGGCCTTCATGCGCATTTACAATGATAGCACGAAATCTCAGAAAAACTGTGAGCCTTACGCTGGGGGGGAAAAAGGTAATATTTGAATTTCCAAAACCGTAGTGTCAACTTATTTTTAAAAAATAATCCATACTATAGCTGAAGTTGGAACTGTCTCCTGGCTGATTTTTTTGCATTGGCTTGAATTATACTAGAAATTCTCTGGTCGCCTTTTTGGGAACATAATTCTCCTTTTTGGTTTTGCAAAGATGTGGAGTAGGAAGGCTTGTTAGGGGGACTTGTCACATAGTGAAGCAGCTCACTCAGGTGCTCTTGAGGGGAAGTTTGTTTTGAGAAGGAACTCTATTATTATAAGGCCTTATTAAGATTTTTGAGCCTTGGGCCTTTTGGCAGGTCAATGTGCTAAATCATTAAAAAATTACGGAAAGTCAGATAGATGGTCTTTTCTCTTTATTTTCTAAGGGCTGTAAACAAGCACGCCAGACAAACTAACCAGACATCAAAGTGAAAGAACAACAGCTTCTGAAGCCGGTGTCGCTGTTGCTGTGATTGCAAACTGTTGATTGTATGTTTCTGGTTCTTATTAAAGGTAAGGAGATTTTTAAAAGGAAATACCTTTAGAAAAGGGGCCTAAAAGTCCCGAATTCAAGAGAGAAGTGAGAACAAGGACTGATTATTCTCAAACTTGCCTCATTTACAGCAGTAAAAGACACCTACAGAAACATTTTCAAAAAATTCTACCTGAAAAGAGTGAGAATGAGGCAGTTGGAAAAAAGAAATATATCCTTTCATGCTTCACGTGGTAGGGAGAAGGTGGGGAATGATTAGATGCGTGGATCTAAAAGTGGAAGGTTAGAGAGTGAGTCTACCAGACTAAGTTGAGGACCCACCAAACTAGCTTGAGGGAAAATAGAACTGGGAGAAGTGACGGTACCTCCCCATTCCCCACCATGACATCCCCTGGCCCCTGGGAAACACCGTCCTATCCTCTGCTTCTGTGGGTTCAACCTCATCACATTCCACAGTATTTTTCTGGGTGTGGATTATTTCACTTAGCATGATGTCCTCCAAGTTCATTCATGTTGTTGCAGATGACAGAACTTCCCCCTTTGAAAAACCGGAATAGTGTTTCATTCTTATATTTACCACATTTTCTTTATCTATTCATCCGTGAAATGCAGAGGTGCTAATCAAAGCGTATGAAATTTCGAATAGATAGGAGGAATGGATTTTGAGATTTACTGGACACCAGGGTGACTAAAGTCAATGTATTGTATAATTCAAAATAACAAGAAAATTTCAAATTTCTCATCCTAAAAAATATGACGGGAAGGCGAGGCGATAGGTGTGCTAATTAGATTGGCTTAATCACACCCCATCCTGTACATACTCAAAACATCACATTATACGCCACAAATGTATACGCCTTTGATTTGTCAATCAACAAAATGAAAACAACAAGAGAAATAAATGCAGCTGGATCTGAGGAACTAGAAAGGGACCAGATGGTGTCTCTTTTCCTCCCCTCACCACCCCCACTCCTGCCTCCCCTGCTGTTGTGTTTTCGGTATTCAGCACATGATCAGCCTGGTTCCACCATCGCCTCTGAGTGGGTATTGCTGATTGGCTGACTGATTTGTCTCTCCCACAATTCCCAACTTCTGGGAGAGGAATTCGGATAGCCCTCATTGTGGTCACTAGCATGACAGGGTCTGATGGTACAAACCAGAAGGCCAGACTTCTCTCTGCAGGTGGGTTGACAAGGAAAGCTTGCTGAGAAGACTGTGGGTAACACACCAGGAACAATAAATATAGAAAACTTTATGTCACTAGGTAGACTTAAACGGGACTTTGATGGCCATCCAGTTTGCATAGCTGTCCAGTTTTTCGCATAACTGTGTTCCTGTCGACGTGCTGGGCAGTCTCTCTCGAGACTCAGAGGACTTGGGGAACATCACGTATCACAGTTAATTGCTAGGTCCGTGTGGGTCTTCTTGCCAGGGTCTCACCACCCTGCCATGTTCAAAAGCCTTTTGGGTGATACGGTGTGAATGCACAGGGCTCACTGCTAATAAACAAGGGTCTAGTTGCCTTCTTGTTTGCTATTTCTCTTTAGTGCAATGAATTCTTCGTTAGACTTCTGGGTGATATTCAGGTAGAAATTATTTTTCATTAAACTTGAACAAATTAACCTTAACTCAGTAAACATGCCGTGTAAATAAATCGATTTTATTACATTTTTAAATATGAATATTTGAGAACATGGCAGCACAAAGATTTTCACCACAAAATTTTCTGCACGGAATTTTGGCCATCGGCCCACTGACTAGCATATTTCCATGCTAGGAGCATAACAAACTAAAAGAAAATGTGGACTTTTAGGGAAGGTTTCTGAATTTCATAAGTAATCTAGAAACTCTTTACTGAACGAGTGTCTGTGTATTTCTGCATCTATTTGGACTAGTAGAGTAATAAACGTGTGAAACCACGTCGTCTGCTGTGACTCAAACATTGCTCTCTGGGGGCTGTAATATTTCACACGTCCTCCACTTTGAGAGTAAAAGGGGGGGAGTGTCTCTTTCTTTCCTTAATAGAATATATGTTTTCACGTAGTAGATTTTGGAAATAAAATTAAGGGCTTGTTTTTCTTCTTCAAGTTTTGCATGCCTTTTGGCTCACATACTTTATCTTGTCAAGGAGCTTTTCAAAACCAAATAGTGGCTATTTTGAGAAATTATCCTCCCCTAAGAAGTAAACTGTGAAATTCTCTGTCGTTCTTGGCTTTAAAACATTGGAAGGCACTTGGTTAGTGTTTGCTGGTGCTGATATGACTGTATTTTAAAAATAACATTCTAGGTTGCTTTTTCATTTAAGTAACTCAATAAGATCTTTAATGTTATGCTGAGGTTTTTCTCATTCTGTGTGAAAGGGAACATAGAATGGTTCTTCTTTTTCTAGGGAGAGAAATGAGCAAACTGAGTCATTCAAAGCACCCTCAAATGGTTGGTGTTAGAGACATATTATCAGAGAGACAGCAGGGAGGCAAGTGAGGTGGCCAGCTAGACAGATTTTTCACAATGAAGTTATACTTTGGCGTATTTTCATACCCTGAAACCTGGTCCTCTGGTTTGAAAGCAGAGCATCTTGCCTTTTTTTTTTTCCCCACCATGTTTTCTAGACATTATCAGGCTCTTCAAGTCTGCTTCATATTAACTAAACTAACAACAATAATACCAAACGCCTGATTTTCTTCAAAGAGCCAAGTCAGTAATTTGCGGTACTTCGCTCTTTCAATATTCAGCTGTTTGCTCCTGCTATTCAGGGTTTCCAGTTTCTAGAACTAAGTGACCAGCAAGGACATATTTATAAATAGAATGTCACTGGGAGGTTGTGGAATTAGAGCCGAGAGAGTTGGGTTAGTTTGAATGATATCTTAGGGATGCTGTGGCAAATCCTTCTGAATTTTCCCCACGTCTCTGCAGGGTGTACTTCTTTTACTGTGACTCATCGTTTAGTTTCAGCGTCTATTTTTCCCTTTTCTGATTTAGAGTTGGATAAACACTGTCAAAATCTTTGATTTTGTGTTTCCATGAAGGCTATGTTTCATGCAGCTTGCAGCCCTCTGTTAACGTGTTCTTTTATTAGGCAATAGCTGTCTTTAACAGTCGATCACATTTTCTTTTTCTCTTTTTTTTTTTTTTTGAGACAGAATCTCACTTTGTTGCCCTTGGTAGAGTGCAGTGGTGTCATAGCTCACAGCGACCTCAAATTTTGGGGCTCAAGCGATTCTCTTGCCTCAGCTTCCCAAGTAGCTGGGACTACAGGCATCTGCCACAACACCGGGCTATTTTTAGAGACGAGATCTCTCTTGAGCTCAGGCTGGTCTCAGACTTGTGAGCTCATGATCATATTTTCTTCTCGCTAAGTTATCCAGGAATGTAGATTGAACTTGGGCATTCTAACCATCTTTCAAGGTGGGCTTTTTCCACAGATCACCAACCTCATGATAATCATAACTGCCATTTTTGGGGGGGGGGTTGTTATAATATACCACCAGGCTCATGTAATCTCTTTTACTTTTCAGGCTATGTATTTCAATACCTATTTTCCAAGTAAGGAAATTGAAAGTCAGAGTTAAAGGACTTGCCTATGTTTACACAGTATGATAGTGACTGAGCTGGGATTCAAGTCCAGTTCTGTCGGGCTCAAAGCTTATCCCTTCTAATTTGCATCCCTCCCACTTTCACTATTCAGGGGATAACTAATGTCTTAAGTTTGACTCTATTTCCCCATAAGTCCTGACTATAGTAGAAGTCTTATGTTTTGGAATAAAAAACGTGTAATACAGAATCTTCACATCAACAGGGCAGAAGTTCTATATCGCAAACATTTATTTAGTATTTCATAAACATCAGCTATTATTGAGTATGCTTGATGTGATGATTGCACTTAATCCTACAGACAGTTGTTTGAAGTTGGTAGTACTGAGTCACAGAGAAGTTAACTATTCAGAGTGATACGAGTCATATCTCAAATCTCTGCTGTCTGCCTGGGTTTGAGCTCTTACATTTTATACCATACTGCCTGTTGGTTAACAGAAACTTTAGAACTCAAGGTCCAAAGATCATATGGCCCACACTGACTTTACATAGAAGTTTTACTTAATAAAATCTGTAGCTACTTCATACCTAGCTTGGTGCCAGGATACAATAATAAATAAGTCCTTTCTTGTAAAAACTTTATAGACACGTAAGTGACATGACCATAACACAAAGTGAGAAGTAAGGAGCTATACAGTGCCAGGAGAATACAGATGAGGAGGAAATTAATTCCGCCTGAGGGATGGGGATGAGAGGGCACCATGCAGAGGAAATGAGAAGTGATGAGTAAGGTGAGTCCTCAAGTAGAAGCAAGACTCTGGCAGGGGACGGGGAATGGGAAAGAGAAATATCATATTTGGCAGTGGCAAGAGGCCTGGGGGGAGGAAAACACAACTTGTTACAGAAGAAATTGAGGAATGTTGCTGGAGCAAGTCAGAAGGTGCTACTGAGTGCCTGAAAAATAAGACTAGAAATCAGACTGGGACCAGATTTTGGAGAGCCTTCTGTGCATGGAATTTGGATGTTGCAGGAGCACCATGGAGAATTTTAAGCATGTAGTAACACAGTTAACTCAGATGTGTATGGAGATGGGAGTTTAAGTGAAACAAAGACTGTGATTTAAAAGAGCAATTTCATATTATAATAAAATGGGCAAGAATAAAGGATGTATCTAGTCTAGAAAGCAACAATGAATGTGAAGATTGCGAAAATAAAATATAGACAAAATGCTTCTCCAGTTTAGAGAGCTGGGGAACTAAGGATGACCTTGGGGTTTCCAACGTGGACAATGGAAAGAATGTTGATTTTTCTTAACCAATACTGGTAATTTAAGATGAGGACCATTTTGGGAATAGTGTTTGGTTGTAGTTTGTTTTTTACCATATTACATTACATTTGGGAGTGTTGAAAATTCCAAAGTCGGTAGTGTAAGTTTTAATTGGTAGGGTCATAATTTTACTCTGATATAATATTTTATTTTTAATTAAAACCCTAGAAGCTGATAGTTCAATTATTCAGATTTTTATTGACTATGTACATGTCAAGCACCAGGTAAGGATATGACATACAATATCTTAGGTGAATAAGCTAAATGTCACAGTTCAGAAGCCTTAGTTGTCATCTGGTCAGCTTGTGATTTTGAAGGCATATCTCAATCTATACTCAATGTGACTACCTGCTCAAGTACAAGTCGCATACCCAGTGTGACTACCTATTCAAGTACAAGTCACATAACCAGTGTGACTACCTACCTACTCAAGTACAATTGGCATACCCAGTGTGGCTACCTACTCAAGTACAAGTCACATACCCGATGTGACTACCCATTCAAATACAGTGGCACACCCAGTGTGACTACCCACTCCAGTACGAGTTGCATACCAGTGTGACTACCTACTCAAGTATGAGTCACATAACCAGTGTGGCTACCCACTCAAGTACAAGTCACATACCCAGTGTGACTACCCACTCAAGTACAGTCGCATACCCAGTGTGACTACCCACTCCAGTACAAGTTGCATACCCAGTGTGGCTACCTACTCAAGTACAAGTCACATACCCAGTGTGGCTACCTATTCAAGTACAATTCAAATACCCAGTGTGACTACCCACTGAAATACAAGTTGCATACCCAGTGTGACTACCCACTCAAGTACAAGTAGCATACCCAGTGTGACTACCTACTCAAGTACAAGTCACATACCCAGTGTGGCTACCTACTCAAGTAAAAGTCATATACCCAGTGTGACTACTCACTCAAGTACCAGTTGCATACCCAGTGTGTCTACCCACTCAAGTACCAGTGCATACCAGTGTGACTACCCACTCAAGTACAATTTGCATACCCAGTGTGGCTATCTACTCAAGTACAAGTCACATACCCAGTGTGACTAACTACTCAAGTACAATTGGCATACACAGTGTGGCTACCTACTCAAGTACAAGTCACATACCCAGTGTGACTACCTACTCAAGAACCATTGGCATACCCAGTGTGACTACCTACTCAAGTATAAGTCACATACACAGTGTGGTTCCCTATTCAAGTACAAGTCGCATACCCAGTGTGGCTACCTATTCAAGTACAAGTCGCATAACCAGTGTGACTACGTAATTAAGTACAATTGGCATACCCAGTGTGTCTACCTACTCAAGTACCATTTGCATACCCAGTGTGGCTACCTACTCAAGTACAAGTTGCATACCCAGTGTGATTACCTACTCAAGTACAATTGGCATACCTAGTGTGTCTACCTACTCAAGTACAAGTCAAATACCCAGTGTGACTACCTACTCAAGTACAATTGGCATACCCAGTGTGGCTACCTACTCAATTCCAAGTCACATACCCAATGTGACTACCTACTCAAGTGCAAGTCAAATACACAGTGTGGCTACCCACTCAAGTACCAGTCACATACCCAGTATGGCTAGCCACTCAAGTACGAGTCACATACCCAGTGTGGCTACCCACTCAAGTACAAGTCACATATCCAGTGTGACTACCTGCTCAAGTCCAAGTCACATACCCAGTGTGGCTACCCACTCAAGTACAAGTCACATACCCAGTGTGGCTACCCACTCAAGTACAAGTACCAAACCCACTGTGGCTAACCACTCAAGTACAAGTCGCATACCCAGTGTGGCTACCTACTCAAGTACAAGTCGCATACCCAGTGTGACTACCCACTCAAGTACAAGTTGCATACCCAGTGTGGCACTCAGTATGACTACCTACTCAAGTACAAGTCGCATACCCAGTGTGACTGCCCAGTCAAGTACAAGACCCATACCCAGTGTGGCTACCTACTCAAGTACAAGTGGCATACCCAGTGTGGCTCTCCACTCTAGTACAAGTCACACACCCAGTGTGACTACCCACTCAAGTAAAAGTCGGAAACCCATGTGGCTACCTACTCAAGTACAAGTCACATACCCAGAGTGACTACCTACTCAAGTGTAAGTCGCACACCTCATTTAACTACCCACTCAAGTACAAGTTGCACACCCAGTGTGGCTACCCACTCAAGTACAAGTCGCATACCTAGTGTGGCTACCCACTCAAGTACAAGTCGCATACTCAGGGTGGCTACCCACTGAAATACAAGTTGCATACCCAGTGTGACTACCCACCAAGTACAAGTAGCATATCCATTGTGGCTATCCACTGAAGTACAAGTCATATACCCAGTGTGACTACCCACTCAAGTACAAGTCGTGTACCCAGTGTAATTATCCACTCAAGTACAAGACCCATACCCAGTGTGTCTACCTACTCAAGTACAAATCGCATACCCAGTATGGCTACCTACTCTAGTATAAGTCACATACCCAGTGTGACTACGTACTCCAGTATAAGTCACAAACCCAGTGTGGCTACCTACTGGAGTACAATTCACTTACCCAGTGTGGCTACCTACTCAAGTACAAGTCGCATACCCAGTGTGACTACCTACTCAAGTACAAGTCACATACCCAGTGTGACTACCTACTCAGGTACAAGTCACATACCCAGTGTGCCTACCTACTCAAGCACAAAGTACAGAGACTATATTCTTTGGGCTGCACAACTAGCAATTCTTACAACAACTTGTCAGCTAATATTTAAAGAGTTTTCTTTACCCTCAACCTTAACCACAAATTTATCCCTTGTAATTTATTTTTCTCATACTTACTAGGTTAATCTTATGTTCTCAAACCAGGATCAATATATAACAAAAACTAGACTTCAGAGATTAGAAGAAAAATTCTGGAAATGATGAAAAGGCATTTTCTTTAGCCCCCTTGTTTTTTAAATGTTTGAACTATTTATAGATACACTGATCTAAGATCAACTTTTTTTTTGTAAGCTTTCAACAGCCTGTATTAATCTAGGAGCCAAACAAAGCAGCATTTAGTGAGTAAGGTAACTGGTTGACAGTAAGTCATAGGGTTGTCCACTGACCCTGGGCAACAAGATATGAAGATTGAAAAGACAGATGTTTAGATGATACAATTTAGGATCATTGTTTATTTATTAAAAAGGATCCTGTCATATGCTTGAATCTAAGGACAATAGAACAGGGGCTTCTCTGCTGTGTGCTAGGTGGTTGCTGGCATATGCTTTGAGAGCCTGAGGACTGGAACAGTGAGGGACAAGCCAGGGGAAGGCAGTGGGGCCAGCCTGCCCTCCTGCCTCCAGGAACTTGGGAATCTTGCTTTGATGATCCACTATAACCATGGCTGTGCTCCAGTGTCTTCCAGGTGTGGAGGTATATTTTTGATCTCAAAGTATGCATGTAGGCATCAGTAGCCACACACCTCCCAACAGTGATGCTTCTTGCATTCCTGGGCTGATAATCCATAAAGTTCTGAGAAAAAAGCTGAGGTCTTAGACCATTTTTGAAAACAGTTTTATTAAGATATATAGTAGAGCCTCTATAAGTTGACCGAGGGACTGCAACAAACTGGTCAACATGCGAAAGTGGTCAACATAAGGAACTGGGCCTACTACATTACTGATACTTACATGTACTGATACTTACCTGTGGTGCATGTCTGGTTTACGAAAATGAGGTCAATCTAAGGATGTGGCCAATGTAGGGAGGTGGTCAACCACGGGGGTTCTACTGCAAATAATATAGCAAATAATTCACTCACTTAAAGTATAATTCATCCACTAAAATGGTTTTTAGTATACTCACAGACATGTGCAACACTCACCACCTTACATTTTAGAATGTTTTGATCACCTCAAAAAGAATTTGTAGCCTTTAGCTAGCAGCACCTTTTTCTCTCCACCTCCATGTCTATTTAGGACACTTGATATAAATGACATCATATAATTTGTGGTCTTTCGTGACTGGCTCCTTTCACTGAATATGTTTCCAAGGTTGATTGCTCTACACTGTGGCAGGTATCAGCACTGCATTCCTTTCTGTAGCTGAGTAACATCACGTTGTGTGACTGTAGTACATTTTGTTTGATGATCTCTCAGTTGGTGGGCATTTGAGTTGTTTCTCCTTTTTGCCTAATCCTAAAACATTTGCATACAAATTTATGTGGGCAAATATACATTCATTTCTCTTTGGTATATACCTAGGAGTGGAATAGTTGGATCATATCTTTGTTTAACTATTTGAGAAAATACCAAAATTTTTCAAAGTAGCTGCACTATGTTACCTTCCCATTAACAGTGTGTAAGAATTCTGTTATCTCCACATTCTCACCAGTGCTTGTTATTATCTGACTTTTGATAACCATTCTAGTGCATAGGAAGTGGTATCCCAGTGAGGTTTTGATTTGCATTGCCCTTATTACTAATGATGTCAAGCATTGTTTCATGTGCTTATTGGTAATTTGTGTATCTTCTTTAGAAAAATGTTTGCCTATTTTTAAGATGACCTTTTTTTTTTATTCTTGAATTGTAAAGACACAACTTTATGTATTCTAGATTACAAGTCTTATAAAATATATGTTAAGGGCAGTGCCTATGGCTCAGTGAGTAGGGTGCCAGCCCCATATACTGAGGGTGGTGGGTTCAAACCCGGCCTTGGCCAAACTGCAACAAAAAATAGCCAGGTGTTGTGGTGGGCGCCTGTAGTCCCAGCTACTCAGGAGGCTGAGGCAAGAGAATCTCCTAGGCCCTAGAGCTGGAGGTTGCTGTGAACTGTGATGCCATGGCACTCTACCAATGGTGACAAAGTAAGACTCTGTCTCTAAAAAATAAATAAATAAATACATAAAATAAAATATATGTTAAGTAAATATATTTTCACTTTCTTGATAACGTCATTTGAAGCATGATAGTTTTTGAGTTCTAATTTATCTATTTTTTCTTTTTGAGCATACACTTGGTGTAATATTTAAGAATCTTTTGCCAAACTCAAAGTCTTGAAGATTTTATCCTTATATATTCTAAGAGATTTATAGTTTTAGCTCTTACATTTATTCTTACATTTAAGAATATAAATGACTCATTTACCTTATACCCTTATTTGACCCATTTTGAGTTAATTTTTGTATAGGGTATATGTTATTTTGCAGTTGTCCTAGCACCGTTTTTTTTTTTTTTTTTTGAGACGGAGTCTCACTTTGTCACCCTGGGTCAAGTGATGTGATATCATAGCTCACAACAACCTCAGACTCTTGGGCTTAGGCAATTCTCTTGCCCCAGCCTCCCAAGTAGCTGGGACTACAGGCACCTGCCACAACACCTGCCTAACTCAGTTATTCTTCTTTTGACACAGGCACACTCTGGTGGTACTAAAATTCTTTAAATCCTAGAGGAAAAAAATTATCTTATTCCCTGGCTCTCTCTGGCAAAGAAGCAGGCCTATCATTTAGCCTCTACATACCATAAATCCACCTACCTTTTCCAGTTGCCTTTTACTACAACCTCCCCTGGTTTCTTTTTTTTTTTTTTTTGAGACAGATTCTTACTTTGTCTTCCTTGGTAGAGTGCGGTGGTGTCAGAGCTCATAGCAACCTCAAACTCTTTGGCTCAAGTGATTCTCTTGCCTCAGCCTCCCTAGTAGCTGGAGCTACAGGTACCTGCCATAATGCCCGGCTACTTTTAAAGGTCTTTCTCTGGCTCAGGCTGGTCTTGAGCCCGTGAGCTCGGGCAATCCACTTGCCTTGGCCTCCCAAGCGCTAGGATTACAGGCATGAGCCACCGCATCCGGCCAACCTCTACTTCTTTTGAGAGTATGCTAAGGTTTGAACTCCTCCACACTCTGTTGCAATCAAGTAATTTCCTTTGAGAAGAGATACAAAGCTGTTTCTAGACTTAGTTCTCTCCCCACCACCTCTGCCGTAGGCAAAATTTCTGCAGCTGGGGGTGAGGGATAACAGTGTGTTCTTCTCTTAGTGATGCCCCCACATTAGGAGCTGGGTAATTGGTGAAGAGGACTGCAGAGGCTGATCTTGCCTGCCTCTCCCACCTTGCAATCTCCATTTTAGAAGCTGGGGCAAGAACAATTAATGCACCATGATTCTTAGTGGTGACATGCCCAAGAGAGAGCTTCTACCTCTAAGTGGGGATTGGAGAGAGGAGCCCTCACAATTACATTCTGGCTGTAATTGCCCAGAACTTAGTCTTAGCAACTGATGAGCATATGCTGATGAGACATAGCAACCAAAGAGGATGAGAGACGCTGAAATTCTGCCAAATGTATCCCCACCCCCAAAGGTAACTCTTTGCCTAGTAGCTGAAGGAACAGGAAGCTCTGTGCTCTTGCACTACCAATCTGTGTCACTGAACTGGAGGGTGAGGAAGAGTAGATCTTGTTTCAAATGCCACTGACACTAGTGTTCTTACTGAGTTTTTGTAGGTTTCCTTGAATAAATATTTCTTCATTTGCTGTATACATTTGGGACTATATCTGAGAACTTGAATTTAAAGAAAAAATAATTTTCAATGGTTTTATTTTCACTGGTTTCATTGGGTAGTGGGTCTGCAGAGGTTCTTATGCTATCATAGTGGAAATGAAATTCCCTTCTAGGCTATTATGTCTTAAATATTGTCATCATTCTAGAACGAATGGACACATATTTACTTTAGGTTATTTAGAAATAACACATATCTTCATGTTTTAGTCTATACCCTCCAATCATAGTGCTTATTTAAAAATAAAATTTCTCTTTCATTTATCCTTTGTTTGTTTGTTTGTTTAGACAAAGTCTCACTTTGTTGCCCTCGGTAGAGTGCTGTAACATCATAGCTATCCATAGCAACCTCAAACTCTTGAGCTTAAGTGATTCTCTTGCTCTGGCCTCCCAAGTAACTGGGACTACAAGTGCCCCCCACAACACCTGGATATTTTTAGAGATGGAGTCTCACCCTTGCTCAGGCTAGTCTCGAACTCCTGAGCTCAGGAAATATACCCTCGTTGGCCTCCCAGAGTCCTGGGATTGCAGGCATGAGTCATGCTCCCAGCTTTTGTTTGTCCTTTTAAAAGCTCTCACCTATGTGGGAAAAAAACTGCCTCCCTACAATAAAACTGTTGTTCATTCAAATGTTCCTTATGAACCCCAAATCCCCCACTTCCATCTTTAATTTGACCAACAGTCCTTCATGGGGTCCATCAGCTTTCTGGGGTTACTTTGGATAAGCAGAGGGTCTGGGATACTGAATTCAATTATGTAACCAAGTCTCTCTTTTCTCTTCTCCATGAAGTCAAGTGTTTCTGCCTGCTTTGCACTCTAAGGGAGGCATCTAAAAGGAAACCATCCTCAAAGTGCTTCTCAATGAGTCCACTGCCATTCCCTCATGTGTGGTTTCCCAGTCACCAGTGTGACCTGCAGCTTTACTCCAGATCTGAGCAGCAGGGTGGGCGTGGTGGGCGTGCTGCCCACTCAGTCATGCTGTGCTTTACCTGCGCACTGATTTAGTGCACCTCTGCTGTTACTTGTAGGAAATTCTTCTCTTTCTTTCTTTTCTTTGTTATTTTCTTTTTTGGAGATGGGGTCATTATGTCGCCCTCGGTAGAATGTCGTGGTGTCACAGCTCACAAGCTCACATAAGCTGGGGCTTACATGATTCTCTTGCCTCAGCCTCCCTGGTAGCTGGGATGACAGGCACCCACCACAACGCCCGCTATTTTTTTCTTGCAGTTGTTGTCATTGTTGTTAACAGGCCCGGGCCGGGTTTGAACCCACCACCACAGGTGTATGTGGCCGGCACCCCAACCATTGACCATAGGTGTTGAGCCATTAATAATGTTTGAATAAGCAAACAGTGTTTTCATTTGTACTGAGCCATGCAAGTTATGGAGTTGATCCTGCTGAGTAAAAAGCCACCATGGCTTGCAGCATGCTTTTAGTGACCCAAGTGGCAGACACAGGTTTCAGCCAGTTGAGGCTCCCTTGGAAGCCTCAGGTAGCCCCAGAAGCCAGTTCTGTTTTTTTTTTCTTTCTTTTTGTTGTTTAGAAGGCCTGGGCTGGGTTCGAACCCATCAGCTCCAGAGCACATGGCTGGCACCCTAACTATTGAGCTACGGGTGCCCAGCCACCTGTTCTGTTTTTCTTGTGCAAACACTTAGGCCACATTAGTCACTGGTATGTTGGGAACCATGTCTGCTGAGGCTTCAGCCTGTGCACACTCCTCACAGGTTGTTCTAAGGTTAATTTAACAGGTATCTGTTGAGTACTTATTATATTCTTAGTACTACAGTAGCTATGATAAATGTAAGAGATTGAAATATCATCAAAAGAAATTTAATACTAGGTATGTGTTAAAGTTAGAATCATGTTTTCAATTGGTGTTTCAAGGAATATTTATATCTCATGTGGATAGGTGATGCACTAAAGAAAAATTTGGATTAATGAGTAAATTAGAGAACATTTGGGTTAACCTTTCTTTACTTCATAGTGACTTTTATGTATTTATGTATCTTGTGGATCTCTTCAAGTGAGATAAAATATTGAATATTAAAAAAATCCCTCTCACTTCTTTAAAGAAATATCTTTAAAATTAACTAGTAAATGTTTTAAAAGTACCATTTAAAGCTCAGCTACTTTGTGTCAGATAGTTACATTGTTGCTTTTTCTATAATGAAATTAAGGTAGAGGGAATTTAATGGATTTTCCTAAGTACAATGACTTCTACACCCAGCCCAGGTGTGATGCCTTCACATTTGTAGTTGCAAATAAATTAATGAGGGAATAAGTCTGGGTAAATCTCTCTGAATTGATTTTTAGGATACACATTTGCACAAACCATTACTATGTGAGCTCAGCAAAGAAGTATTGTTTTAAAGCATCATAATCCTCTGAAAATTCAAGAAATGACCAAGCAAGTTAATGTTGATAATGTCTAACTTTAGAGGCTCATCTAAGCATCTTAAGAAAAAAAAAATTTGCATTTATTATTCCTTCTTCAGATTCTTTTTTGTTACTTAAGTTCCAGGCTTCACTTTAAATATCAGGTGCTCTGATGTGATGTTGAGGGGACTTTGTGGCATCTTTGTGGGAATTCATTTTTTTGCTTATCTGAGAGATAGGTTGAAGCCTCTTATTCTGGATGCTATTTGAATGCCTGTGGACTCCTGGCGAGAAATGACTCTGAGAGGCTCTTGTTCAAGTTGTTATTTTCTAATGTACAAGCTGAGTTGTAGAGAGGGAGAGAGACCTGCATGTGACCATCTGGGAAATTATAATACAGCTAGGAATGGATTCCAGAACAGTGCTCTTTCCTTCAGGCCTGGGTTTTCAGAAAAAGACAACAAACCGTTAGGTAAATAGCAGATATAGCCAACATTTGTATTAAACTAACACCTTTCACATCTCTTAATACACTAGTGTTCCACGGAACATGGTTTGGGAAATGATGAATTAGAGACTAATGTAAGCCTTCATTTGTTTAGAATCCAAAATATGTGGGTCAGGTGGAACGATAATTTATAAGAGAGCAGAATTTGCCTGTGTTATGATCAAGGGGTGTATCACGTAATAAACATGTCGTGACTGGAAGGGCCCTCGGTGCCAAGCCTTGGACAGCTGGGGCCTCCGTGTCAGGCAGATGAAGAGAAGAAGTCAGAACCCGGAGGAATTAGAGCCGTAACTGGCGCAGTCCTTTAAGAATTCGGCTAACACACCAAAGGAATCGTGGTCCAAAATAGCATGTGTGTTCATGTGGTCGGGTCTGGAGGGAGAAGATACAGAAATACAACTTTCTGGCAGAGTTGATAATTTGAAGTCAAGAGAGTCGCAACAGTGTGGTTCCTAATTCTGCACTGTTTTGAGCGTGATCCAAGGCTCTGTCTGAGGTTGTCCCTGGGACCGCGCTGTTACTTCATTAGCTCGTGCGCATCTGGTCGGAGGCGCGGTGCTCCAGCCGCCGTCGCCCGCCCTCCGTTCTTTGTCTCGTGGGCGGATCCCGGTGTCCTGTGCCTGCTTCTGCAGGATCACGGCAGTGACAGCCTCCTGCAGTGCATCATGGTACACGTGCGGGAAGCAGCAAATGCCAGAGTGCTTTGTAGCTCCAACTCTGCACCTGGGGCTTCCTCAAGTTAAAGGAAGTTACATGACAGTTCATTAATCAGGTAATTTATTTATCTCCTACCATGGAGGTAAATTGAGGTTCTTATCTAAGCAGAGTGCAACTGACTTTAGATCAGTTATTCCTAATTGGAATTTAATTAATTTACTTTAATTAATTTAAACATAATTTTATTTCTTTTTAATGAGAGAGATTACTAACTAAGAAATAGGATTTCTGTGTCATAGGATTAAGCTTTGGAGGCTTGCAATTGTAATATTATCTAGATATTTTTTGGATGCCCGCTCCCTGCTGGGAAGGAATTTTTGCCTATTGGGATGACATCTCCCCAAATGAGCCTTCCCTTCCCTTCCCTTCCCCTCTCCTCCCCTCCCTTCTCCCCCTCCCCTCCCCTCCCCTCCCCTTCCCTTTCCTTCCCTTCTAATAGATTTAAGGGGTTATAAGAGTTTTTTTGTTACATGGATAAATTACGTAATGCTGAAGTCAGGGCCTTTAGCGCACAGCACCAGAATAGTGTCCATTGTACCCAGTAGATAGATTTTTATCCCTCCCCCTTCTCAGTTCTTGATATCCAGAGAATGCAGACTTCAGACTATTTCAGGTCTTGATGTGCAATTTCTGACTTAATGTTTTGACTTAGAAAGGTATCACATCATGGAATGATTTTAGTGATTGTGACATTTGAAACTGTCATAGAGCAGCCCTGAAGGGACTGGCAGTTTCCCACCTTCTGGCAGGCTTTTCTAAGGGTCTGGTAATTCATTCAATCCATTAATACACACCTACCCTCAATGAGCACCTATCAGACGCTGCACCATGTACGCAGTGGGGAGATGAAGATGAGCCAGACAACACAGCCTACTGAGAAAGACACGCATGAGAGCTGGTGCCTATGATAAAATGTCACCTTCCCGGTGCAGTGTTAATTGTTATCACGGGAGCACTGAATAGGGACACCTACGTAGTAGGTGGGGTGAGGAGAGTAGTTAAGGAAGGCTTTCTGGAGAGCTGACAGCAAGAACCATATGAACGTGTATGGAAAGACTTCATGGGCTTGGCGCTTGTAGCTCAGCAGCTAGGGCGCCAGCCGCATACACTGGGGCTGGCAGGTTTGAACACAGCTCCGACCTGCCAAATAACAACTACAACAAAAAAATAGCCTGGCGTTGTGGTGAGCACCTGTAGTCCCAGCTGCTTGGGGGGCTGAGACAAGAGAATCCCTTAAGCCCAAGAGTTTAGGTTGCTGTGAGCTGTGATGCCACGGCACTCTAATGAGGGCAACAAAGCGAGACTCTGTCTCAAAAAAAAAAAAAAGACTTCATGAACTAATGGTCCAAAATCAGACTGAGCAGTTCATCTGGGAAAAGTCAGGCTTTCAAGGCAGGAAGAATGAAGCGTGCTGGTCCCAGCATATTTGACTCTTATTTAAAGCATGCATTGGGGGTATGTGTGGGATGTTATATATATATTATATATAAAATATATTATACATGTAACATATATGTGTATATATATATTTTTCTACCGTTCTCCATTTCTATCCTTCTGTTTCCATCCCCACCCCCAATGTTTACCATCTGGTGTGTATTTCCTATAATTTTTCTGCTACAAACAATGTTGCAACAAATCTCCATGCATAGCTTTTTTCTTTTAAAAATGTTACTTTTCCCATTACAAAATAATTGATGTTTATTATCGAAACTTGGAAAGATAAGGAAAAAGTTAATGAAGAAAATAACGAAGAAAAAAATCGGCCATACTCTACCTTCCAGAGAGACCCGTTTCACATTTTATTGACTGTTTCAGTTTTTCTAAGCAAAATTTGCGTGCGCGCCCACACACACACACACACACACACACACACACACACACACTTCTTTTATGACATTGGGATCATACTGAGTATGTTGCTTTGTAAATTCTTTCTCTCAGTGGATATATTGTTAATATTTCACCATGTCACTAAAGAACCGTCTGTATTTAAAAAAAAAATTTTTTTTTTTTTTCAGTTTTTGGCCGTTGTTGGGTTTGAACCCGTCACCTCTGGTATTCGGGGCCGGCGCCCTACTCTTTTGAGCCATAGGCACTGACCTGCATTTAAAAATTCTTAACTGCTTTTATCCACTTATCATGAAAATAATATGTACTTATTGTGTGTATGTATATGTACAGGTGTATGAACGTGTATGGAAAGTACTTACTGTCTTTGTATATACATGTACTAATTGTAGATTAGATTTCAGATTTAAAATATGTAGTGTAATTATTTTATGTATTTAGATAATAGCAGGAATGAGATCATACGACACATATAATTCAGCAAAATTCATTTTTCATTAGACAATATATTTTAAACAAGTTGGTTATATAAAGTTATTTTTCAATGGTTGTGGGGTAGTCCATTATTCATTAATCAGTCTCTTATCAGTTGATTATCAATTTATAATTAACTGTCAATGGATGGACATTTTGATTATTATTTTTTTTTAAAGATAAAGAATGCCAAATGAATAACTGATCAAATAGCTTTGGGCATTAATGACAGCATTTCAGTGGAGTAATTTTTAGAAAGTTCTTGTTTAATTTTTAAAGTGTTTGTTTCTTATCATTTCCATACCTCAGAGAAAATAACCACAATTTTCACTACACAGTTTCTTTAAATCATCAGAACATATTATGTGCTAGATTTTTAGAGATCTGAATTGACAAAGTATGGTTAATAAACATTTCGTTTTTGGCAAATCGTGTTGAAAAATTTCAATCTACAGCCAAGTGCTGTCATAGATTTTAATTAAAGCTCAAACTAAACTTCCGTTAAATGTGAGGTGTTTGACTCTCTAGCAGTTTTAAAGTGCAGGCAGCTGCAGCAGACAGAGGCCAGTTTCATGGTTAGCAATAAAAAAAGGAGCATCAAAGTAACAGGGGCAGCCTGGTACAATACTGTGCACACTGTTGGCAGTCAATAAATTCTTGCTGACTACTGACTGCTAGAATTCTTTTAAACAGATATGGGGAGATGGGGGGCAAGAAAAAATGGTCCCAGGACAAATGCTGTTAGAAGCGGCCACTTTTGATGAAACTGGAACCCAGAGAGAAGCTCCTTGACAGTACGAATGGGGGCTTTCTGTGTAGCCACGAGCCATCTCTACCTACACACTGCCTGAAATCATCACCCAGAATAGCTAAGTTGTGAGGAAGCTTTAATGGAGTTTGTTATATATCAATTACATGCTTGTTCAATGTTTTCTTATTTCAATCAGTGTGGCATTGCAGTAGGGTATTTGACCTTGTTATAATCATACCTGTGCTTTCTTTAGAGGACCTTGAGCCTCCTTTTCTCCTTCCACAAGGTGTTGAAGTTCTTTGGGGTCTGTCTCCGTGTTATAGGTGACAAATTATAGCAAACTCGTTATGTAAAATACAGTGTGTTAGCATAGCATGGTGCATTTTTCCTTATGTGACGAAAATGCTTTTTACAACATTAGTAATATACATTTTGTTGGCTTACAAATAAAGGTCTTTGTAAGCATTTAATTAAAATGCATTATATTTATTTGTTGAAGACGTATGTAAAATGTTATTTGCATAATCAAAGCCATAAAAGATTCGCATTTGAAGCATCTCTGTGCAGGTTGAACATGGGGATAATGAAAGGTGGTTTATAAACGGGTGACATTTTCAGAAAAATATATGGCTATGCCAAAATATGCTAGTCAGAGCACTTTGATGAATGGTTTTCTTAATTATGATGACTGCAAAAGAGAAAAAGTAGTGAAAACATCTACTCTCCTGGTTAAAAAAAAAAAGTTAACATTTTTCCCCCAGTAAAAGTAGAGACACTTTAGATTTTAGTACCCTCTTGGCTCCTAAACCTAAGTGCTGCTTGAAAAATGGCCCTTTCAGCTTTTAGCCAGCAGCCACAGTTTAAATCCACAAGAGAGATGCCTAACAACTCTGCTTGAAATGGCAGTCTGCCATTTCAGAAAATTGTAGCTTTTTGAAAGAAGAAAAAAACTAGTAAGCCATTTAATTCACCCCCTTGAAACTGGGTGTGAGTTAAGGAAAAAATAAGCAGGGTGAGCAAAAAAATCCTAATTCCTATTTTCAAACTCTTTTCAACATATATAAATTGAGTGTATAGTCACACCATCCAGAGTTGCAGTTAAAGAAAATAATTTTTAAGAGCCCTATTGCTGTTAAATGGTACAGCTACCATTCTTCCCCCTTTACCTGAATCGGTGGACGGCTAAGGAAAGGGCTACTTTGAAATGGTATAATTTGTAAACTTTGGGAAAAAATGTTTAACACTAAATCCAATTGGGTTTACCTGACTTGGGCTGCATATTTATCTGGTCCTCTGCATCGACATGTTTATTCCTATTTGGCTGTCAAGGAATGGCTTCTAAAGGCAAGAGCATATTTATGAACAGATTGGTGATCGCAAAAGGAAAGGGTAAGCGCATTTAAGATTCCATTTCAGGTTTAAGTATATGCTTGCCAAGGGCACATAATAAAATGTGATCAGAGACCCTATGGGTGAAAGATATTCCCAATTCAAATACTCTTAGAAAACATATAATAATTTTTGCAAGCGTATCCATGCATTAGAATGTCAACGGTTAACACACGTGTTTATTGAACGTTTACATGGCGCTAGATCATGGGCTTAGGCACTGGTGATACAACGCTTAGGAAGACCAGATAATTTTTGTGTTTTCAAGAAGTTTAAGTTGCAGCAGTAAGCACACTAACCGATTTGGGTTTCCTGATTCCATTGCCCTTTTAAAGGCATCAGGACTCTGTGAAGATATGGCTGACTCCAAGCCTGGGGCAAAGAAAAGCAGAAGGTAAGAGTGCAACATTGTGTTATATTAGGAACAAAACAAAACAAGACAAAACCCTAAACCCACAAGGAGTGATGGGTATAATGTTGAAAAGTTCAAGGAACTGCCTTGAAGAGGATCAAACAAGCCAAATAGGTCAATTCCAGGATCTCCCCAAAAGAAAGGCAACGCATTGAAACTGTGAATAAATTGGGTAGTGCCTGTGGCTCCAAGGAGTAGGGCGCCAGCCCCATATGCGGGAGGTGGTGGGTTCAAACCCAGCCCCAGCCAAAAAACTGCAAAAAAAAAAAAAAAAAAGAAAAAGAAAAACAAAACTGCGAATAGTGAATGTGTGGGATATTAAAAAGGGGTTGGGGGAGCTTTTGTGTATAGAAGAATGGCAGTTTACAGATGCAAAAGAATGATAGAGTTTAAAAAATCACTATCCTTCACCCCTCCCATATAATAATTGATTAAGAGAAGGATTATCAATGGATATTAAACCTATTAGGTAAAAGTTTGTGGAGGAACAGGATATTCATACAGTATCAAGGTATTACCCGCAGATTAAATATAAAAATGGAAAATTGTCCTTTACAATGGATAAATGTGTGCAGACATCTCATTAAAGAAGAGATCAAACGTCTATGGTCATAAATGATTGGGTAAATTTGTGTGATGCGTTTCCCAATGTAATATAGTGGAACACACATTTCATCACCCATGTAGTATTCTTTCCAAGACTCTTTAACTGGATATAATCATGAGGTGAAACACAGAAAAATCCAGATCATGAAACACTCTATACCTATAACAAAGCTAGCTGGATTCTTCAAAAATAACATCATGAAAGATAATAAGAAACAGGGAGACTGCCCTGGGTTAAAGGGGACTAAGAAGAGACACGATGGCCACAAGGATGGTCAAGGATGGCCAAGGATGGTCATATCCTTGATTGGATTCTGCATGCTGGACACACAGACACAAACACACAGCTATGAAGACTATTTTGATGACAAGTGGGAAAATTTTAATGTGAACTTATATTTGAAAATGCCCTTGTGTAATATTACATTTCTTGAGTGTGATAGTCATGGTTGTAAAGGAGAATGTCTTTGGTTGTGGGAGATACATGTTGAGGAATTCAGGGTGAATTGTTGTTTTTACAACTTACTTTCAAATGGTTGGGAAAAAATCGAAATATGTATACATAGTATACACACAAATATTTGAGAGAGATGTAGAGTAAAATATAATACCAAATTCTGAACACTGGGAAAACCAGGGGAAAGGTAGATGAATTTTCATTAGACTGTTTCAGCATTTTTGTAGGTTTGAAGAATTTCAAAATTAAATTAAATTAAATTTCAAAATTTCAAATTAACTGATGACTTCATACTGAGCCTCAGAGTCAAAGCATTCTATAATAGACATACTCTTATTTGACAATGTGAACGTTACTTTTTTGGCATTATTATTATTAATATTGCTTAATATTTCAATGCGGTAATCGTCTGTCTTCTTTTCTGAATGTATTTATCTTTGTTCATTCTTTACATGGTTTTTGTTTCTAGTTCTTATCTTAAACATTGTTATTGTTATTAAATTTTAAGCCTTTTAAATTCTGTGAAGGCAAAAAGTGGAAATGTAATTAACACATGTATATGTAAAAATAAAAAAAATAAAAAAATAATAAAACATTGCGTGAATAAAGAAAAGAGTTTAAGTTTAATGAGAACTTAGGTAAAACAAAGTCATTCTTTTCCTTGTAAATAGATGTGTAAGCCTGTCTGGAGCATAGTGTGAAGGGAGTAATCCTTCTTCCCTCCTGTACCTCGTTATATGAGAGTTTTGGCCCTTATATGCATTCTAAGATAGTACAATATTCAGTAAAGTTAGAATCACTTATCAGAAAAGAATTTTAGAGATACTATCTGTTCTAATATCTCAACCCAAGGCAGGTGGTTAAAAACACGTTTTATGACTGGTAATTTTTGGCTTTCCTCTTATGGCTCTCATGAAATAATTCATGAATTTATGTGTTTATAGAGCCAAAGAGCACTGTGGGCCAGTGCTAGGCTACAGGGTGACATGGGTGGCCAAGACAGGGCCTGGCCATGTGGGAGCTCTTTTTCAGTGAAAGGTGGAATAATGTCAGGCTGAAAACCGTATAAACACCCTTGGATGCTTGCCTAATTGTTCCAACTTATGTGGGGTTTTTTTTTTTTCCAAATACCAACTTGAACTAGAGATTGTATGTACTTTTTAAAAGAAATCTTTTGAAGAATTAGACTACCCATATTGTGTGCAATGGGAAAAGCATGTGGATGCATGGAATTCTCTTGGACTTGGCAGGGACTACTAGTCTTCGTTGTCTGCTGAGGTGGAAATGTGGCTTGGACTTGACTATGTAGAAATGTTTATTCCACTCTGCAGAAGCTACATGCTTATCACAAATCAGTCAGCTCTATCTGAAAGCCAAGAGTAACTTTGTAGAGAAAGAATCTATTTACTGAGACATAGAAACCAAATTTGTCCCCAAATTTTAGCAGTGCCCTGAGTGAATATGGTCTCTTAAGAGGACAGGGATATTTCCCAACTAAGTGAATGGAACGAGAAATTGAGAAGTCTGTGGCTTTGAGTGATCACATATTGAGGGAGGTGGGTGGGGTCTTGGTGTGTGATATACCTCTTGGGGGCAAGACGCAATTGTAAGAGAGACTTTATCTAACAAATGCAATCAGTGTAACCTGGTTTCTTATACCCTCAATGAATCCCCAATTAAAAACAAAAGTATCAATAAAGTATCAAAAAAGTGATCATGTATTGATCAGATGGTTTATTTAATAATTCTAACTGACTACAGTGGTATTTAATTCAATACAAATTTATTGAATACCTATGAAATGTCAACATTGTGGCAGACACTTGGAATGCAAAGATAAATAGGCCTAATTTACCACTTGGGAAGAAATTACAGACTGGTGGGATGAAGGGAGAGAGGAGAAAGACATGTAAACAAAATAAATGTCAAAGCGCTATTCATTGTACCCTGGAAATACATTCAGGGCGTTACCTTAACGTAAATCACAAGATAAAAACGTCACTAGGTGAAGGAGAGGAGAGAGCATAGTCGGAAGGGCCGCCCTGTGAGAAGAGGCGCGTTGGGGTCTGTGTGTAGTACTATTTAACGTAAGCAGAGCTGAGAAGGACCATACGGAGCAGTGGGACGTGAGACTGGAGGGGTAGGCAGAAACTCAGTCACGAAAGGCCTTAGAAACGTGCTGTGTCGGGACATCATATGATGGGGGTGACTGAAAATTCTCATGTTTTAAATGCAGAAACAAAATGATCAGAGTCGCATTTTGCTGTACTGGCAAAAATCGCTGTAGCTAAGAAGGGGATGGATAAGAGAGAGGCCCAGATGTGGAATCCAGAGGCTTAGTGACAGATGGGCTGTCGGGGGTGATGCCCAGCTTGGTTGCCTGGGTGTTTGAGAGCCACTGAGAGTGGCATTCAGTGGGAATGAGAACACAGGAATAAAAACAGGTTTCAATCAAAGTACTATTTTACTCTGTTAAATTTTAGGGCTAGACTACCATTTTAGGTCAGCTTATAGGTAGTTGAATACACAAGTGTTCAGGATTAGGGAGTCATTTTAACTAAATAGGTAGGGGTTGACGGGCCATCAAAGTATGACCAGAATGAAGAGTCAGAAGGATGAGAATTGATAGAACACTGTAAGGAAGTTACACAGAGCCAGAGAAGAATAAAGACACACAATCTGCCCTTCAGGAGTAGGTGAAGGACCAAGGATCATCAGAGAAGACCCTGGAACAGAAGGTTATCAGAGCTGCCCTCATTTCTGCCGGTGAACTCAATTAGGTAACTGGTGGGAAGGTTCCAAAGCCCCACGTGTGGCCCATCAATGTCAGATGAACAGCAGAGGCTCTTTACTACAGCACCATCTCACAGCCACATGTTTCCATTCAGACAGTGGATATACTAGAAGGGTCACTGGCGTAAACAAACCTGGGATTGAGTCCTGACTCTTATTTGCTGTATTAACTCGGGTATGTCACTTAACTTGTGAGGCCTGGTTTTTCATTTATAAGATGGAGACTAGGGTAGTGTAATAATGCTTATTATTCTTATTTCATGAGACTGTTGACACATAAAAAATTGGATACTGATTTGTGTACTGCTAAGTACATTAGTAATGAAGAGTCTGTTGTTAAGATCGGCACCCCTGGAGCTTCAGAGTACCCCACGTCTACCTGGTCAGTCTGGGAGGGAAACAGAATGGGGCAGAGTGGGGGCAGAGTGGGCACAGGGACTCGCTTATCTGTGGTCTTTCCTCTATTTTTAATTGTAAAGAATTATGAATTTGTAGAGTACGAGGTAATGTTTTGGTATTTGCATACATTATGAAATGATTAAATCAAGCCAATTAACATGTCTGTCTCCTCACATAGTTAACATTTTTCTTGTGGTGTGAACAGTGGTGAACACTTACAATCTCTTCATACTTTTGAAATGTAGAATACATTATTTACTATAGTTACCATGCTGTGTAATAGATCTCAGAAATTTGTTTTTCCTGTCTAACTGAAACTTTATTACTTTTTTTTTCTTTTTGAGACAGAGTCTCACTATGTCACCCTTGGTAGAGTGCTGTGATATCACAGCTCACAGCAACCTCAAACTCTCGGGCTTAAGCAATTCTCTTGCCTCAGCCTCCCAAGTAGCTAGGACTACAGGCGCCTGCCACAATGCCTGACTATTTTTTGTTGTTGTCATTGTTGTTTGGCAGGCCTGCGCCAAGTTTGAACCCACTAGCCCCAGGTATATGGCTGGCGCCCTAACCACTTGAGCTATGGGTGCCCAGCCAATTTTGTATCTTTTGAATCAACATTTTCTCTTTCCCCCCACCCCTAGCCTCTGGTAACCACCACTGTATCATCTACTTTATTTATTTTTCTTTATTTTCCTCTATTATTTTTCTTTTTAAGACAAGGGTCTCAGTCTGTTGCTTGGGCTAGAGTGAGGTGGCATCATTGTAGCTCACTGCAAGCTCATACTCCGGGGTTCAAGTGATCCTTCTGCTTCAGCTTCCTGAGTAGCTGGGACTACAGACATAAACGACCATGCCCAGCTCAGTTTTCTATATTTTGTAGAGCTGCGTCTCACTATATTGCTCAGTTTGGTCTCAGACTCCTGGCCTAAAACAATCCTCCTGCCTTGGTCTCCCGGGGTGCTTGGATTACAGACATGAGCCATCATGCTCAGCCTTCACTCTCTACCTCTATGGGTTAGCTGTTTTAGTTTCCACACATAAATGATATCACACAGTATTTGTTTTGGTGTGTCTGCTTTATTTCACTTAGTACAATGTCCTCCAGGTTTATCAATGTTGTTGCAAATGACAGAATTTTCTTCTTTTAAAGGCTGAGTAGAATTCCATTATGTGTACATTTCACGTTTATAAATTCATCCACTGGTGGACACTTTGGTGAATCCTTATTACCATTTTGAATAATGCTTCAATGAACAAGGAAGTGTAGACATCGCTTTGACACTCTGACTTCCTTCCTTGGGCTGTATTTAACCAGAAGTCTGATCGCTGGTTCCTGTAGTTGTTGTATTTTTGATTTTCTGAGGAACTTCCATAGTGTTTTCCTCAGTGGTTGTCCTAATATACATTCCCATCAACTGTGTACAGTGGACCCTTCCTTTTCACATCCTCTCTAACACTTGTTATTTTTTGTTTTTGTTTTTTGATGAAAGCCATTCTAACAAGGTGTGAGGTGATATTTCATTGTGGTTTTAATTTGCATTATCCTAATGATTAGTGATGTCAAGCATTTTCTCATACACCTGTTGACCATTTATATGCTTGCTTTTGAGAAATATCTAATCAGGTCCTTTGCCCATTTTTAATTGGGTTATTTTGTTTTCTTGCTATTGATTTGTTTGAGTTCCTTATATGTTTTGAATATTAACCTCTTACCATATGTTTGGTTTGCAAATATTTTCTCTCAATTCGTGGGTTGTTTCTTTAGTCTGTTAATTGTGTTTTTTATTTCTTTTTTCTTTTTCTTCTGGTTTTTTTTTTTGAGACAGAGTCTTATTCTGTTGCCCTCTGCAGAGTGCTATGCCATCTTAGCTTACAGCAACCTCAAACTCTTAGGCTCAAGTTATCCTCTTTTCTCAGCCTCCTAAGTAGCTGGGACTACAGGCACCCACCATGGTGCCAGCTAATTTTTCTATTTTTAGTAGAGATTGAGTCTTGCTGTTACTTAGGCTCAAACTCCTGAGTTCAAAGTAGTCCACCCACCTCGGCCTCTGAAAGTGCTTAAGATTACAGGCGTGAGACATGCCAAGCCTGTTAATTGTGTCTTTAATAAATGTTGTTGAGAAAGCTGGAAATATGCACATGCATAAGAATAACATTAGACCCTTATCTCACATCATATTAAAAAATCTCAAAATGGATTAAAAGCTTAAATATAACACTTGAAACTATTAAACTACTAGAAGAAGACATGGGGAAATCTCTAAGACACTGGTTTGGGCAATGATTTTTTGTATATGGTTCTCAAAGCACAGGTAACAAAAGCAAAAAATAGACAAAGGATTGCATCAAATTAAAAAGCTTCAGTCTTATTTTTTTCTTAAAAATTTTTCTTGATGCATATATATATTTTTTTGAGACAGAGCCTCAAGCTATCACCCTGGATAGAGTGCTGTGGCATCACAGCTCACAGCAACCTCCAATTTCTGGGCTCAAACGAGTCTCCTGCCTCTGCCTCCCAAGTAGCTGGGAATACAGGTGCCCGCCACAATGCCCAGCCATTTTTTGGTTGCAGCCATCATTGTTGTTTGCCGGGCCAGGCTGGATTGGAACCCGCCAGCTCAGGTGTACGTGGCTGGCGCCTTAGCCCATTGAGCCACAGGTGCTCAGCCAGTAGTTATATATTTTTGGTACACATGAAAGCTTTCGTCTTCTTTAATTGAGAACATTCTTGGAGAATTACAAGAGAGAACACCAGGAAAAATATGCTGGTTTGTGACTTTTCTTTGCTGAGGAGTAATTAATATCATGTATTTCCAAATAGGATCATCTATGAGGTTGAGCTTATCAATGTAATGTACGGTGTGTGACGATAGGGGGCACTGTCACTGCTCTACTAGAACTTCCTTATATCCCTTTATGCCTTGTACTGTTGAGGACACTTATCTCCCACTAGCCCCAAATGCTCCACTCCCACTTCTGCCTGCTTGGCTTTCTATAGCCCACCTGCTACTCTCTGTGCCTTTGGGCTACGGGAGCTGCTTTGACCATGCCCATAGAGCCCTAGGTATCTGGAGCTTACATTTCTCATCCTTCCCATCCTCCCCTTTACAGTTCACAGCCAAAGACTAAAGGATGCCAAACCTAGCTCCCTTGCCTTGAGCAAGGATAAATCCTGACGCTCAATTTGTGCTCAAGGGCTCCCCCTGTAGGATGAGGTGAAGGGTGGGACTTGGCCTGAAATGGCCCCATGCGTAACTTGATCTTTCCTATCCTACTCTCTCAGACCCCCTTTCTGGTATCTCCTGGGCACCCTTTTTTAACAAATCACTCTACACATGCTTCCTCATCTCAGGGCAGAGTCTGCTTCAGGGGCACCTTCCTATGACAGTGACAACTTGAGTAAAAGAAGCTATTTTTTTCTCCTCATGATTCCTTCTAATATCAAATCATTTGGAATTGAGGCTTAATGTACATCCATGTTTGTTTTTTATTTTATGAGATTTTTATATATAAAGTTACAATGGTGATATAAAGAAGTCTATGAACAAATTAATACACCTAACCAGAGTCCCATAAGATTGTTCTCCTGCAAGTATCTGTACCATTATAAAAGGCTAACCTAAATCATTACAATCATGGCATGTTTTGATTTAAATCTATAATATTATTCCTATTTGTCATGTGAATATGTTATATGGATGTTATATGTCAAGCACTATACTAGCTGATTTGCAAGTGTTATCTTATTTAATCTTATTAGAAAATATATAATTTATTATTCCCAATTTACAGATTTCAAAAACTAAGGCTCTGGAGGATCTATAATTTGTCCCAGCCTGCACAGTGTACATAGCTGGACCCTAAGTTTGAACTCAGCATTGATTCCCAAGCCCATGAACTTGCCATCAAACTTCTTTACATAAGAATTTTTAAAATAGTAAGAAACATTTAAATATGGTTTCTTTCATCTTAAATATAATTATAGAGGAATGTGTTCTTTTGCAGTAATTCTTGATTTAAAGTTATTCATAATCCTATGACAACATCTATATGATATGTATGTACAAACCATTAGCAGTATCTCATGAATAATCTTTTTTTCTTAATAGCAGTTTGGGAAGGAGTGTTCTGTAGCAGTGAGAGAACACTTCAGATCAGATTCCTGGACAGTGTGTCTGAATGAAACAACAATTTTTTGAAAAATGATCATTTTGGTATTTTAGGCCATTTAAAAATATTAAATTGGTTGCCTTTGGACATGTGACTGATGAGATGGTAGAAAACCATAAATTAGGAGATACAGTCATTTGAATGACTAGAGTCTTTGTGTCTCCAGCTATCTGCAAGATGGACTAATAATAAATAGTGCTTTTCTTTTAGGGGTGTTTTAAGAGTCATTAATCTCACTATTTTCATAGTTTTTCACTAGTTTCCCTATCAATCCATAGCCCTAGGAAAGGCTATTGATAGAATTCAACCAGGCAGAGAAAAGGTCACAATACTTGCTCTGGGAGCTGTTTGAAAACTCTCAAAGGAGACGTGGTCAACTTTGCTTTCTTGTGATGACAGCTAGGCCATATATTTCTCCAAAAGTTAGGTATTGGCTGTAGGTGCAAAATTGAAGTAAGAAAAATTGCAGAAGTTTATCAAGAGGAATGGCGTGTAACTTTACAGAATACATTGCAACCAAATAAAAACAGTGTTGCAGGAAGTACTGAAAAATTATCCCTAGTGGTGATGGAGGATGAGAATAAAGAAAGGAAAAAGCGTGTTCAGAGACAGCCTGGCCCTGAAAATCTGGTTTAACCTCTTGCCTGGGAGTTGAGTTATAAATGAAAGAGACATGCCATCCAATGTGCTGAGAGGGAAAGAATTAAGAACATCTGACTTTCTGTGAGAGAAGAAATGACCTTCCAAAACCCACTCGTTTCTTTGGGAAGTTGCTACACAAATGTTTTACCATTCAATAAAAGTCCCCAAGCATGCGCTTGTTTCTGTTGTTTTAAATATGCTGGTCGAATACTGTACCTGAAACAGCTTTGTGGACTGGTATCTGATAATGTGTGGTGTTTTAAATGGAACCAGGTCAAATACTGTACCTGGTACAGCTTGTAGACTGGTATCTGATAAGCTGTGGTGTTTTAAATGGAACCAGTCCTGAGAGTGGGGCTAGCAGGGTGTGCGGGTGTTTGTGAACGGCGACATGAACAGGAGTCATTTAGAAAAATGATGCATCCAGAAGAGCCAGAGAAATAATAAGGAGGTGGGAAGGGGTGAAGGAACTTCCAGGCAAGAAAAGAGGAAGAAAAGGATGAACAGAGAGAGGAAGGAATTGGAGAGTTGTGTCAATATATATATATATATATTAATGTCTGTGAAGAATAAGCCCAATTTCAAATTGTATCTTTGTGGTTCGAAGTGCCCTCTCCACATACCCTCATGCACTCTGCCGACCTCTTTGTGTCTGTATCCTGACCTTGTTCTTGGCCATTTGGTTCATTCAAAACCTTTAGCCTTCCATTTTAAAACATTTACTTAAAATGATTCAATTCCAGGCAGATCTTGCTCCGGGAGAAGCATATCCAAATTCATATGACAGATTTGAAATCGTATTTATTTAAATAGACACTCTTTTTCCATGAGACTTCTCTGGACACTGGGAAAATCAAAGGCCCGAGTAGCTCTCCTCATTAAAATATCTCTTCCTGTGTGTGCCCAGAATGTCAAATGGCCATTGCATTCTCCTCCAGGGAGTTTATAATGAAGCCCAGGACCCAGTTAGATGCAAAAAGAAAAAAAGGCGGGGGGAGGTTTTAGTCTTAACAAAGTCATATTCTTTCTTCCACCAATCCTTGCCCTCTGTAAAAAATAAAATAAAAATTTTAAACCTGTTTATAAAAAAATGTTTCCACCTATTAGGCCATAATAAGGAACAGGAGTTTTATTTAGTATGAGGCCGAATAAAGTCATATTTTTCACTCTAAAGTGCACACATACGTAAGAAACTATAAGGAGTACAGAGTTCTTTTTCTGATAATCCTTTTTTCCCCCTTGAATATTAAGTGTTTGCCAAACCCTCACATTATTCAATGCCTAGCGCGTTCTGGATGCTAGAGAACACGCAGTGGCTATGAGCTGTAGTCTCTCTTCACTTTGCAGTATAACTGAGAGACCCACACACGTGCGGGTCAATATGGAAGTGTTTTTGGAGAAAATCCAGGGATGCCAATTCAAATGCCTACCCCTCCCTCCATGAGAGAAAAACGCAAATAAATTCAAGGTGGGGAGAGGGTAGGGAATGGGGAGGGAGGGGGGAGCAGGGAGGACAGAGAAGGATTGGTGAGCTCTCACCTAGTGGGCACAGTGTAAGGGTACACAGCACACCCCCTGGGTGAAAGGCTCAACTACAACTTGCACTTTACCTAACATGCAAACAATGTAACCTTCCTATTAATGTGAAACAAACAAACAAACAAAAACACAAATGCCTCCTGGGGCCAGACAAGTAATATAAAGACATGAATGTTAGCCTTTGTAAGGCATCTGAGACCAACGGGATCTAGGATGAAAATGAAGAGATTGAAATGAGAAAGAAAAATGTTCAATCGTTGAACATAAAACCACATCAAACTTGGCAGATAGACTCTGCAACTGTAAGTTTAACACATCTGGCTTAGATAAATGGAATAATTATGTGAGCGTATGAATGCATTACGATGGACTAAAGAAAGGCATTAAAAATAATACTAGCAGCTTGGAGATTAACTAAATGGCCTTTATCAGGGAAGGTTTTCCAGAGAAAAACCATAAGCCATGGTCTGAACTAAGGAAGCAGTATTGCATTGGAGGCTCTGAGACTACAGGGGAGACCCATAGACTGAATGATTTGTTCAAACTGGTATTTCTCCTGTAAATATCCCTCATAAATCATCACTTCATTTTAGTGGTGTCTAACATATTTATTTTGAGACTGGAAAAATCAAAGAAATAGAGATGAGAAGAGTTGATGGGGCTGACATCAGAAGGAGGGACCTTTCCCTCCGTTTGCAAACAGGTGGATGTAAGGGCTGGGGTGCCAATAGCCTCCACTTGTAGGGCCTGTTATGGGTGCTAAGATCAGCTGTGTATTCCAGGAGACGTAAACCAACTAGCTGAGTGCTAGATCCTAATTCTCTGATGATGAATCACATATATTTATCTCAGTGTCAGAGAAAAATTTCCTAAGAATCTTCTGTGAGTATTAGGATGTCATTTATTTCAAAGGAAAGAAGGCCCCGGCTCCAGTATTTATCTCTGTGAAGACAAACTATTCTCCAAGACATTAATTGACCACATTAGATTGATTTTTGAAAAGTGACACTTTACTAAGGAAAAATCCTGATTTCTCAGTGTAATTATCTTCTAAGTACTTATCTTTCTAGTAAAAGCTTTTCATCAAAAGCTCTTTGGTGGCTCGTGTCAATGAAGATTTTCAATTTTTTTTTAAACATCATTTGAAAGGAGAGATAAGAATGGCTCTGTTGAGGATTTCAACTCTTTGAAAGAATTCTAGGTGTTGGCAATTTCCTGAATACCAGAAGCCTAAAATGAATTAGCAAAGATCTCCAGAAAATCAGGCAGTGAGTTGCCGAATAAGAACCTCAGGGTACAAAGATGCCTCAGAGATAATATGGTCCATTCAAGTTTTGATTTTCTTCCATGATATTCCAACTGGTAATCTAGCTTCTGTTTGAAGTCGTCCAGTTCTGCGAGAATTCACTCTTAATGAAACTCATTCCATTTTCTTGACTTTTTTAGTCATTCATAAATTCTTTCTTAAAATGAAAAAAAAAATACACCTTCAATCACTTCACTCACGAAGGAACACACAGAAGTTTGAATCCTTTTGAAAGTAGATTTTCATATATTTAAAGATAACGATTATACTCTAAATAGAATCATTACATCTTTTTTCCCTTTCTGTTTTATTTTTCTAGTTCTGCAAGGGTGGAAGACGCGGGGATGTTTTCTGTGGGCAGATGGTTATATTTTCTAAGCTCTTCAGAGGTCAGGATAGAGTGGGTGTACACAGACTGTATCTATCAAGGTCACTCTCCTGAACTGGGAGTTAGGGAAGAAATAAAATTAGATGTGATTCTTGTACTTGAGAATTCTATAATCTGAAGGAGGGCACGCAATACAATGCTAAGGGATACTTTATGAAAGAGTACTTGAGGGTGAACATCAGGTCAACTCTGAGATGGGGTTTATCTGGGAAGATTTCATGAAGAAGGTGAGATATACCCAGGAGTTTAAAGACACCGAGGTTCACTGTTACAACAAACTCTTGATTAAAAGAGACACCCTAAAGTAATTGGCTTTTCTACTACGTATTATCTGCTTAAGGCAGAGACTGATAAATAGCATCGTGGTAAATTTAGATGAGGCCAAAATACATTCCAGTATTTGATAGCAAAGTTTTGTGTATCTACAAACTTTTTTAGAATTTGTCAGATAGCTGGAAATGTTGTTGGTATGGTATTCTTTTTTTTTTTTTTGAGACAGTCTTACTATGTCACTCTCTGTAGAGTGCTGTGGCATCACAGCTCACACCAACCTCAAACTCTTGGGCTCGAAGGATTCTCCAGCCTCAGCCTCCCAAGTAGCTAGGACTATAGGCGCCCACCACAATGCCCGGCTTTTTTTAAATTGTAGTTGTCATTGTTGTTTAGCAGGCCCAGGCAGGGTTCAAACCCCGCCAGCCCTGGTGTATGTGGTTGGCGCCCTAACCATTGAGCTATGTGTGCTGAGCCAGTAGTTAGTTGGTATGCTTATATTGGGTATTCACCAACGTGGATTTTTATCTTAGAATGGAATTAAATTTTCCCCATATTATTTGATAACTTTTCTTAGTATGTGACAAATTCATGTAGCTATCTTCACATAAACATCATTTACATTGACTATGTTTTTTACAAAATAATTTCTTTAGAATAAAATTAAAAACATTTTTTTCCCCTTCATAAATCATTAGTCTTTGTTGAGCATTTTCTTCAACTCTCCATCAAAGTTTCCCCTTTGGGCTGAAAGTAAGCATGGAAAATTTCACTTACCAGACAGGCCTTTTTAAAAAAGCATAAGCAGTGGAAAGGGGGGTTAAATTTATATTTAACTTCAAATATTTTTTACCACAAATGATATAATATGAGGTCCTGTGCAATCATTTTTTGGCATAATTGAGCTAGCTTATTGGTTTGTTCAATTATTTACGAGCCACTTATAGATTTATTTAGGTATTTTAGCATACTCTGAACTCCATCTCCCAGAATTGAACACCTACATTTTTTCCCTTAAAAAAATTCATAAGTACATAAATAAGACAATTTCATATTAGTAAAAATATTTCTATGTTTCAAAACAATAAAGGGACTATTAGGTGAAGTTATTGAGAACCCCAAAACATAAGAAGTGAGGAAAAAAATGACAAAGATCATGAGTATGTTCCATATTGCTATAGTTTGAAACTGAATTAAAGAAAAGAGTGGGGGCAATGCTGGGAAAAGCAAGGCATTTGCTTTTCCTTTCTTTCCTTATTTAAGGTTTTATGGTTTTAAAAAATAGACAAACTAAGGATTTGAGGATTTGGAAATGCTAAATTAAAAGTGGTAAACTTATACTCAATATTAGTACCAGGAATTAAACATTGACTTGGAGAGACTAGGACACCGATTCTTTGTATTTACAGATTTGCTTATTTATTTGTCACTTTGACTAATGTAGGATAAAACTAATCTAATACAGAAATTAAATGTTTTAGAATAAAAGGGAAGTAAAAAGTGAATAGAGGTGGAAAAAATTAAGAGGTAATAAAGGAAACTTGGTGAAAGTCTAAAATGCTTATTATTAGATACAGGAGGCAGTGGGAAGTAATGACTTTGATTGGGACTGCCTTTCTGTTATAGGTGTCCTGGAATTCTTTGGGAAGGTGCAGACAGAGCGAGGTCACAGAAGTCGTAAGTATTTGGAATGAAATGGGGAACAATGCTGGTGGAGCAGTTGCCACTTATAACTGCTGGAAGGTGTGCCCTGAATCTGTCAGCAAGATTTCTGTCTGGGTCGAGTTGGATAAACAGCAGGGCAAGGAGATCAAACCCAACTCATTTTTACTGTGGGTCTTCATCAGCCCCCGGAGAAGGTGACAATCTCACTTACGTTATTGTTGATTATGACTTTTGGGTTTCATTCTGTTTAACTTATTCAATGCAAGTCTTCATATTGTGATTTTCAGGCCTTGTATGGGATTAGCACCTATTATGCTTATAGTTTTTCCCTGGCTTCCTACAGCTATCACTGCATCAATTATAATTTGGTAACTTCAGAATCTCTGATCACCTCACTTATGGAATTTCGCATGCGGGTGTGTAGTACGTCTCTGATTATCTTCAGGGGTCTGCTCACTCCCCACAGCTTTGACTTCGTCCACACCTCCTTTCCCGTGCCACACGGCAAGTGTGAGCACTAATCAAAGAATCTTTAGAATAAGAAAGAGCATGACAGCAACCCCCAGTGTCAAAATGGTAGGGCATATCTTACACTGACCTCTAAACAGAATTATTTAAATAAACCAAGGCAAGAGAAAGAAAACAACAACAATAAAAAACCACAGCACAAAGACAGGATTTAAATAGAGACCCCCCCATAGTTTGTTGCAAGAATTGAACATACTAATGTGCATGATAAATCCTACAGAAAGAGGGGACACTGTTTGTACCCCATTTTCCAAATTGATTGGAGATTATAATAAATGTTTGGCAGAATATCTGATAGATTGATTTTATAATAGTATTGAATACACTGGGTATTTTTTTTTCATTCTTGAGCTACTTTGCTAAGAAGAATACATAATCACCCACACTTTCATACTAAAGATAAAACATAACTATAGCCCAGAAAGAAGGAGAGTAGAGGAGGGCGAGGGGAGGGGAGGGGGGACCTCACCTACTGTGCATATTGCAAGGGTACATGTCAAATGCATTAATAGTAGAGTATTAATGTCTAAACACAACAAGTAAATAAGTGAGGTGAATGCTATGTAACCAGTTTGATGTAAACATTCCAAATTGTATATAAAATCAGCATACTTAGACATATCTTGTGTCACCTCTAAGGCTTTCCTAACTGTCAATCTTGGAAACAACATCATTTGCCTAATGACATTTCAGCAAAAGGCAAATTTGCAAAAGCCGATTCATCAAAGAATCAATTCACCCAAGGACCAATTTTCTAAATTTACTGATTTCTAAACACTTATATTATTCATAAACTTGAGAGATATTTATATTGGATGAAATGCTTTGTAACAGTTTTTGAGCACTTTAAAAACGTTCTAATCGATAGGTTTTCATAACTGCATTTAAATATCGAATCTGTTTCTGAGGCTCAGCTTCCTGCTGCTGCATGTGGGGGAGGTGGGACGGAGGAGGGGGACTTGGTGCTGAGAGAGGGGGGCCCAGCCTGCGCCGCCTGCCCGGGAGGACTAGGGAGACCGAGGGGCAGAGTCAGGCAGCATCTGAGAGGGAAGTCTGGGTTCCAGAAAGTGGGGAGAAAGAGTTTAGAGATGGGGGAGGGGAAGGTGAAGGTCAGAGAGGGCAGATAGTGTGAAGGGTAGGTAGAGGAAAGAGGAGTTTAGGGCAAGGAGGAAAATTTGATGTCCCAGAGTCCCATCTTCCTGCATTCTCTTAGGCTCTGCCAATCCATTTCATATGAATATCTGTGATGTTTAAAAATATTTTATTTAAAGAAAGCATAATAAACTAGGGAGTGGTCAATAGTGATGAATAGGCCACGCCCAGCTGTTTTCATCAATTGCTTTTGGTGACTAGCTAGACCCTGAGCTCCGTGACCTGCAATATTAGTTGCCCAAGCTCAGTATTGTTCGTGGTTCCAGTCCTAGTTGGTGATTCGCACAGTGTCAGACGCTCAGAGGAAGCGCAGTGTCACCTCCATGGCTTTCCTGACTGTCAATCTTGGAAACATCATTTGCCTAATGATATTTCAACAAAAGGCAAATTTGCAAGAGCCAATTCATCAAAGAATCAATTCACCCAAGGACCAATTTTCTAATTTACTAATTTCTCAAATATTCCTTGAGTGGTTAAAGACTAAAGAATAATTGTATGAAGGTGTGAAGAATCTAGAGCTGAATCGTGTCCAGGTGATACCCCATTTGGCCTTTCCTGTGCCTAGACGTACTGTGGGGAACGGACAAACTGATGTTTTTAGGACCCCTTTGGTGGTTTCAAGAAGCACGTGAAATATAAAATAGAAACCAAATGTTGATGAAACATAATTACCATTCAAGGAGAAGAAGCGTGGCATTTGGAATCTTTCAAATTATCTTCGAAACCAAATCGCTTGCTCATTTCTCCATCTTGCCCTTTTATTTAATATGGTTAATAGAATTCTTTAAACTCTGTTGATAAACAACCGCTATGAGTCCTCTTATTTAATAGTACTTTGTCTTTTGTTAGGAATTTGATTTTTAAAAATCACTTTTTTCAGGGTTGGTGCCCGTAGCTCAGTGAGTAGGGCACTGGCCACATACACTGCAGCTGGTGGGTTCCAGCCAAGGCTGGGACAGCTAAACAACAATGACAACTGCAACAAAAAAATAGCCAGACATTATGGTGGTCGCCTGTAGTCCCAGCTACTGGGAGGCTGAGGCAAGAGAATTACTTACCCAAGTGTTGGAGGTTGCTGTGAGCTGTGATGCCACAGTACTTTACTGAGGGTGAGGGGGACATAGTGAGACTCTGTCTCAAAAAAAAAAAACAAACTAAAATAAAAATGAAAATCACTTTTTTCAGAAGATGTCTCAATCAGTTCAAATGGGATGCCCCCTTACTCTGGTGAGGGTCTCAACTCTGAAGTGTTTGAATAAGACTCACACTCAAAGTTCTATAATTTGATTTCATCTCAGTGGTTTATCATTACTTACTTTTATGGTTTTGGTGATTCCTTTTTGATTTTGTAAAACTCTTTATGAAAGGAATGGGATTTTGTGCATCACCATATATATATATATATATTTTTTTTTTTTTGCAGTTTTTGGCTGGGGCTTGATTTGAACCTACCACCTCCAGCATATGGGGCTGGCGCCCTACTCCTTTGAGCCATAGGCACTACCGTATATTGTTTTTTTTTGAACAACTTTATCTTATAAGGAATTTTTTTCACCAAACTGCATGTAATATGCAGGGATGGAGAAGGATCAGTGTATAGGGACTATTTCTGAAGCAGATAGTTTTGTCAAAAACCTTTTCATTGAAAATTTCAAGCATTCACAGAAATGAACCAATAATATAATGAACCCACGTGTGCTTATCACCCAGCTTCAACAAGTCACAGCCAGATGTGTTGCATCTGTAGCCGTCCCCCCACCCCAGAATATTTTAAAGCAAACTCTAGACATCATATCATATTACCCGTGAATATTTCATAATGTATTTCTTAAGAAAAGGGTTCCCTCAAAAAGTGGAATGACAAAACTATTATCAATTCTAAACATTCATTACCATCCAGTTTTTAATATCCCCTGATTATGTCATGATTTTTTTATTTTTAAAGGTGTGTTCAAATTAGCATCCACGTGAGGTTGAATAGGCCTGAATTTTCAGATTCTATTTCTGCTTGGTTAATCCATGCCAGTTGAAATATTTAAACGTTAAATATTTAATGGGCTCATTTTCTGGGTCTATCAGAAATAAAAGATTATCTGGCCTGACAAGGGTTTAGAAATCTTTTGTCGTCGTTATGACTGTGATAGTCGGAATCGTATTAGTTAATTGTTGTTGTAGTTGCTTTTACTAATTTGGTACAGTTATACTATTAGGATTAATCTTTTGGGCTGCTCTGATTGTTCCTAAACCTTAATTCAGATCACTTTTAGTCATGTTTTTATAATGCAGTTTAATTGAATACAACAAAAGCACCCAAACAGCGGTTGGAAACATATTTATCTACAGAGAGGACTATTTATATCAGTGATTCTGAGCCAAGCTTTTCAGATTTTAATTACACTCAGGGGAGATAGTTGTACTCAGCAATATATCAAACTTTCGATGCCTCTGGAGTTCATTACCATACAATAACTTCATTATCTCCACACCTTATTTCTTAATTTTTGCTTTTCAGAGCCTCTTTACTGACTGCATTACTTGGTAGTAACAGAAAAAAAAAGGCTGCTATAATTATAAAGTTGGTTTCTCATTCTGATGGAGTACTTTCCTCACACACCATGGGTGAGAAATATTTCATGTTTTTTCCAAGGAAGAGATTGTATTTTTAATCCAGATTTTACTCATGAAAAGTAAGTTCAAAAAACGTATCTGCAGCCTAATAGAGATTAGTATGAAACCCCTCTCTCCAAAAAACTCCTAAACTTTCTCTACTATACAAACAATACATATTCATTGTAAAATAATTAGAAAATACAAATGAACTCAAAGGAAAAAAATCACTAGAAATAACAACTTTTAACCTTTTGTTAAGTGGTTAGATATTTTTTCTAAAAAAATAGTATGGTCCATTTATCACATGTTTGTATATACATTGTAATTTTATAATTTAAATTCTACAAATTACTATTAACAGGCATATTTCCCTCAACAATATACAATGAACACCTTTGCATGTTAATTACCACATTACTATGTAATTATTCTTTATCGTTGTGTAATATTCCATTGTTAAACTGACATGAGATATGCATTTATACAATCTCTAATGTTTTATCTTACAAATGTATATAAGAAACATTATTATACATTAGACTTGTCCGCTTAATTTTTATGCCAAATTACTAAAAGGTGAATTGTTCAATGTGGTAATTTTGAAGGTTTTGAATGACAGTGGAAAACAGGTTTTCATAACAGGTCTACGGAAATTTCTACCTGTCTTTGGGTCTAAATGGTACTATTTCCCTGCATTTTCACCAAATCCAGATAGGATAGTTTTAATCTTTGTTAATATGATAATGGAAATTTCATCTTATTGTTGTTTTAATGTCCATTTGCTAGATTGCTTGAGAGAATATTTTATTGTATGCTTGTTGCATATTTGTATTTTTCCTCTAATACATTGCTACTTTGAATTTTCCAGATTTGTTTTCCACTATATCATCTATATTTTTGAAAAAAAGATTTTTATATAAAAGGAGTTAATTCTTTAACGAGAACATATTTTATAAATATGATCCTAGTTCATATTTTAGCTTTGTAAGGTTTTTTGTTGTTGTTATAGAGAAGTTATTTTTTAGGAGAGAAATTTTACCAATATTTTCCAAAGTGAAAGAGGCAGCTGTTATTTCTTATGCATATTCAATCCTGTTTCTGGAATTCCTGTTCTCTTCAACTGACCTGTCTTTTCCATCCCTAGTGCTTTATACACATATTTTATTGTCTGGTAGGTAGGGCCTACTTCTGCCTACTATATCTTTGTTTTTCGTTTTGTTTTAAAAAATACTTTCACTACTTAGCAAATTAAGTTTTTCCAAACATTTTTTAAAAATAAAATCTGGAATCATTTTGTTGATTGGAACTGGACTGCAACTGAGGTAATTTAATAGCTAAATTTGGGGAGAATGAACATCTTCATAGTATTAAGCCCTCAAGTGCCGAGACATGGTATGGCTCCATATGGGTTAGTCAGATTTCTTCAGGGAAAAGGAACCAGGAAGATACACACACACACATCTAGAAAGAGGTTTTTTATAAGGTATCGGTTCACGTGCTTATGAAGGTTGAGAAGTTCCTCAATCTGCTGTCTGCAAGCTGGAGACCTAGGAAGGCTGATGGTGCAGATTCTAATCTCATCCAAAGGATGAAGAACTACAAGTTCCTAGTGTAGAAGGCAGAGGAAACGAATTCAATCTTCCTCTGCCCCTTTGTTCAGTGGGGGACCTCAGCGAATTGCATGATGCCCACTCACATTGGAAAGGGCCACCTGCTTTACCCAGTCCACCAGTTCAGATGGTAATCTCGTTCAAAAACACCCTCACAGACACATCCAGAAGTAATGATTACTCAGATATATGGGCATCCCATGGCCCAGTTAAGTTGACACATGAAATTAACCGTCACAGTGCAGATATTCAAGTTTGCTTTTCTGACTCCCTGGAGTCATCTGGGAGTTTTATGTACATGGGTTGTGTTTATATTCCTTAATTATTTGTTGAGCACTTATTCTTAGGTACTGTTCTCAGTGCTGAAGACACAATGAACTGGTCACGTAGGCTGATGTTCTGATATGAGGAGATAGAGTAAACATACAAACTAATTAATCATTAAAAAGCCCATAGTGGGAGGTGTTAGGAACATAATTAAACACGGTAGTGGGATACAGTGTGGGAGGTGGAAGTCAGGAGCCACCATGGCAGGTAGTCACGGAGTCCCCTTTAAAGAGATAATATTTGAGCAGAGATCTGAATGCCTACAAAGATTCAGGTAGCTGGGAACACTTCAGGACAGTGGCAAGCAAAGTGAAGCACAGGTTTGACGGAGGTTGTTGTGCTGGGGTCCACAGGAAGGCTGGAGTGATGGAGAAGAGTGAGGGAGGGGAACAGTGTAGTACGGAGCTGAGTTCTGGGCAGGTGGTCTCCGGATGGTGGCTGAACTTGTCATTGGGGAAAGGAGTTCAACCTACCACCTTATTGCATCAGGAAGTCACTGATGGGGCTCGATGTAGGGACAGGATTTGATCAGATTTATTGTTTTAAAAAGATCATTCTGCCTGCATTTTGGAGACTGGACTGTCACGTGGTGAGGGGGACTGTGAAGATGCTCGTTAGAAGGATGTTGTGTAACTCTGAGTGAAGAGTCAGGGCAACAACAAAGCCAGCAGCAGCAAAGAGCAAGAACAGGTTACATCGGTAACCTGAATACTTAATTAGCCAGAGGAAAATCAAAATTGTGACTTCCCGAGAGGTTGCCTTCAAAGCCGTCTTTGATGCCTTTCAGGGAAAGAAACAGGAGGAAGGGACCCAGGAATCAGGCTGCAAAGAGTTTGGGGAAGGTAATGCAAAAACCACCGAATAAAACCAGGTTACTTTGAGAGTTCCTATTTATCCTCAGGGGATTCATTCCAGGACTTCCTGTGGGTGCCTGAAACCGCAGATAATACTGAACTATATATATTACAGTTTTTCAATTTTGATAACTGCCATGGCTACCAAGTGACTAACGAGTAGGCAGCATATACAGTACAGATGTGGGGGACAAAGGGGTGATTCATGTTCCAGGAAGAACACAGCAGGATGGCCCAAGATTTCATCATGCTGCTCAGAAGAGCTTGCAATTTAAAGCTTATGAATTGTTTATTTCTGGAATTTCCCACTGAGTATTTTTGGATCGTGGTTGACTATGAGTAACTGAAACTGCAGACACTGACGCCACAGATAAGGGAGAATACTGCATTTATTCTTTTTTGAGGTCAGATCCCTAATTTTTTTTTAAGTGTGCCGTGAATTGTTGAATATCTAATACGTATTAATGACTAGTAATGTAAATTATAAAGTTTCATGTTAAAAGACGGTGGTTAATACCTAAGTTCCCCAAACCATATCAGAAAAGGCAAGAACATCCCTGGCAACAACCTTGAAAATCAATGATACACAGCGTGCAGGAGTATTGGCTGATAACAATTGTTGAACCTGCAGGCAGCATGCTTTAATTGGGGATTTAAAAAAATGTGTGTACCACTGATGTAATTCCTATCAAGTGTTCAATAGTAGTGCATTTATCTAGCTACGAAAAACCTTTTTATCTCATTATACTTCTTGAGAACCTCAAGTTTCTATCATTAACTTCATTCTTCATTAGTTGTCAATATCAACAACTTTCTTCATTAGTACTTTTTCTTTTTTTTTTTTTGAGACAGAGCCTCAAGCCGTCACCCTGGATAGAGTGCTGTGGCATCACAGCTCACAGCAACCTCCAATTCCTGGGCTCAACCAAGTCTCCTGCCTCCGCCTCCCAAGTAGCTGGGACCACAGGCACCCGCCACAATGCCCGGCTATTTTTTGGTTGCAGCCGTCATTGTTGTTTGGCGGGCCTGGGCTGGATTCAAACCCGCCAGCTCAGGTGTACATGGCTGGTGCCTTAGCGGCTTGAGCCACAGGTGCCGAGCCTTCATTAGTACTTTAAAGGTAACCAACTTGGTGCAAATTCATTTTGCCTTTCTTTGTATGCTGTGAGTGCACACATTATAGTTTTCATTTCTGACAGCGATGGTTTGAAACTTTCCTAGGTCAGTAACTAAGAGATGGCTTCAGTGGATTTCTGGGTCTCACCGGCTGCTCTAGGCTGTGCTTTCACAACTTTTCTGAAGTTATCATACTACTAAATGACGTAACTAAATTGTGGCTAATGGAACATCTTCCCTGCGAACCTAAACAGCAACAGGGCTTTTGTGACTTAAAACTAATCCTCCTAAGGCTGGGGGCTCTCATCTGGGAGGCAGGTGGATTGCTTGAGCTCAGAAGATGGAGACCAGCCTGAGCAAAAGCAAGACCCTGTCTCTACTAAAATAAATAAATAAATAGAAAACTTAGCTGGGCATGTGGCAGGTACCTGTGTGCCAGCTACTAGGTGGGCTGAGGCAAGAGGATCACGTGAGTCCAAGAGTTTGAGGTTGTTGTGAGCAATGATGCCACAGCACCCTACCCAGGGCAACAGAGTGAGACTCTGCCTCAAAAAAGAAAAATATTAGTCCTCCTATTACCACCTACTTTAGGCTTGACTTAATTATCATCTTACTTTCTATTTGTATGTACAAATAGATACGGACAATCAATCTCTTGGACTTTTAATTTTGTGGTTAATTATCAGAAATTGATGGTCTCTGGTCCATGTCTCTCTGTCTTTCTTTCTTTCTTTCTCTCTCTCTCTCTCTCTTTCTCTCTCTCTCTCTCTCCACACAGGGTCTCCAGCTGTCACCTCTGGTAGAGTGCAAGGGCATTATCATAGCTTGCAGCAAGCTCAGACTCTTGGCCTCAAGAAATCTTCCTGCCTCAGCCTCTGGAGCAGCTGGGACTACAGGTACGTATGACCATGTCTGGCTAATTTTTCCGTTGGGGTCTTGAGATGGGGTCTTGAGCTTGCTCAGGCTGGATTCATCTCTCTCTAGGCCCAGGGGCTAAAGCCCACCCATCTTGTCTGAGCGCATCAGGAACAGCTATATTGGTGGAGGCTTCCAACTAGCTTGATAATAGGCTCTCCTTTAAATATGATGGTCTCTCCTGATATACAGATTTTGATGGTCACTCAAAATACACAGTATTTCTTAGCAAGTAGGGTTATCTACTATGAAATCATAGTCCAGGGTGCCCATGAAGTTCATGTGCAATTTACTATGTCAAACCATTTTAAGTTGCACACAACTTTATGTCCACCCTATATTTTCTTACTCACATATTTTCATTCATCATTGTAATACTTTGAATTCTGATGTTATTTTTCCATAACTTGAAAATGGGGAGATTCATGACTAGTTAACTTCTAGTGATAAACCATCTATGCTCAAAATAGATTTTAGAAGTGAAATTAGAAAATCTTTACTTAATCTTCTTTGTGGGTGTGTCATAGCTTTGTTCTGAAACAAAATACCAGGGCAGCATACACAGTAACAGATCTTACTTCACTTCTGGAATATGACTTGCCAGTGGCAAAATCCATCCAGAAGGCAGCATTTGTACATACCAGAATTTATGCTAAAGATTAGAGGGTTATAATCCTTAGCTAAAGATTAAAGGGTTAATAAATACACAGATAGCATATGTCCTTTGGGGGCGGTTCATGATTTTGGAATGCTTTGGAAACAAAAGGCATTCCTGACCTTATTAGAAACTCCAGTGAAGAATGTTCAGCAAATAGGCTGGACATGGTGGCTCACAGCTGTAATCTCAGCACTTTGTGAGGTCAAAGCAGAAGGATCACTTAAACACAGGAATTTGAGGTTGCAGTGAGCTATGATCTGGCCACTGTACTGCAGCTTCGGTGACACACTGAGACTTCATCTCTCAAAAATAATTTAAAAAGAATATTAAGCAAATTAAATAACTCTAGAGTTCTATGATGCTTCCTAAAGAGATGGCTGTTATGGAAGTGGGTGTTCATATAGAAGAAGCTAGCAAAGAGGTTACAAAACAAAATGTTGGCTCAGAGCCCCTAATACAGTGGTTACGGCACTAGCCACATACATCAAGGCGGGCAGGTTCGAACCTGGCCCTGGGCCAGCTATGACAACAATGACAACTGCAACAAAAAATAGCTGGGCGTTGTGCTGGGTGCCTGTAGTCCCAGCTACTTGGGAGGCTGAGGCAAGAGAATCGCTTAAGCCTAAAAGTTTGAGGTCGCTGTGAGCTGTGACGCCATGGCATTCTACCAAGGGCAAAATAGTGGGACTCTGTCTCAAAAAAAGTAAATAAATAAAATAAATAAAAAATAAAAAACAAAATGTCTTGGCTGATCATTGTGCTAGGCAGGCAGCATTCACTGAGATCCTAAATACACCCTTGGAGAGGCTCAAAGAGGCTACTACAGAAGGCCTGCAACCAATCTATTCAGAAAATGGGGTTTTGGGAGAAATAGGGGTGCAAATTGTGTGTACAACAGATGACTTCTTTTTCTCTTTTGTTGGTATAAAGCTACTTTTGTCAATATCAGTTACAAAGCCACTGTTTTTGTTTTGTTTTGTTTTGTTTTAAGCAAAATATCTCTCTCTGTTGCCCAGGTTGGAGAGCAATGGTGCCATCACAGCCCACTGTAACCTCACACTTTTGGACTCAAGCAATCCTACCTCAGCCTCCCTGAGTCTCAGCTAGGACTACAGGCATGTGCCAGCACACCCAGCTAATTCTTTTTAGTTTTTGTAGATATGGGGTCTTGCTATGTTGCCCAGACTGGCCTTAAACTCCTAGCCTTCAGCCATCTTTCTGCCTCAGCCTCACAAAGCTCTGGGATTACTGGCATTAACCACTGGGCCTGGCCAAAGCTGCTACTTACTGTTGCTTCTGGTATCCTTGACATGAGCCCGATACCCAGCTACAATTTCCTAGTGAACTAATGAAGCATACAGCCAAACCAACAACTGGGTTTACACTCATTTTCATTTGGGGAATATGTATTACTTTCCTAGGGCTGCTGGAGCATATTACTACAAACTAGTGGCTCACAATGACAGAAATTCATCTTCTCACTGCTCTGAAGGCTTGGAAGCCCGAGATCAAGATATTGGCAAAGTCTGTTCCTTCTGGAGGCTCCACCTGGGGGACCTGTTCCATTCCTCTCTTCTAGCTGCCTGTGGTTGCCAACAGTCCTTGGTGTCCCTCAGCTTGCAGCTGTATCACACCCATCACTGCCTCCAACATCACAGTTGCATTTCCCTGAATGTCCCTGGCCTAGTCTTCCTTTCCTTGTCAAGATACCAACCCCTGGATTAGAGATCACGCTCATTCAGTGTAACACCACCCTAATTCGATTATATCTTTACCCAAGTAAATTCACATTCACAGGTTCTAGGTGGACATAAATTGGGGTGAAGGATACCATCCAATCAAGAACAGGGAGCCACTCAGCTTCTCTTGGTTCCAGTTCCTTGTAATAATTAGTTGGTTTCCTGGGTAGATGAATTCAAGAACTAGATGGCGTTTTTAGGTGGAAAAGACTGCGGCAGACAAAGTAACCGAAAGTGTGAAATTCTCTATTATGTCATAAGGTAGACGAGGAGGTTTCTATCTCCCCTGGAACATTTCTCGGTGACCTTTTGTGGGAGCTAGCTTTTGTAACTAGACCTTTACAGAAATAGAACTTGAAAGAGGACTCGGGAAACAGATGGTGTGTACTTGGAATACGTCTCACTCTCATAGATCTTACGAGTAAGACATCATCTTTCCTTTTAAACTACCTAATGATCCCCCCAATACAAACTTCATTGCCTGGCACAACACTACTACTGATAACTGTTGTCAAAATGCTACAGTACTATTTGACAATCCAATAGGTGTATTTGGGTTATAGACAAGTCACTGAGTGGCTTCCAAAGACTGGTTTTAGATTTGTAGCACAACAGCCTAATAGCTACCAGCCTCTTGTCCATAAATTACATAGAAACGTATTACCTTCATAGCGTATTACCTTCATAAACTGATGCCTTCTTTCAGTATAGTCCCTGACATTAGCCAGGGTCTGCTGCGGCCCATACATTTCTCCTTTGGGAAAAGGAGATAGTTAGAAAACATGATTTAAGGAGGAAAAATTAGACCTTGATTTTTGAACATACACCATAACCTCTCACGGGGAATTCTGGATTGCTTTCTTAACTCCTCTACTTCTTAGCTTCATGCTTTACAAAATGCCCAGAAAGTGGGGGGAGAGTCCTACTTGCTATGATTAGAGAATAGCCTGATCTGAGATGATATTGGCAGGCAATAGTTTAAACTATAGCACCTTAGATAGAACACTGGCCTCCCAAGGGGAAGTATGTGCTGTTTTCAGAGAAGAATGTTGTACTTATATTCCTGCAGTTTAATATTACTAAAAAGATGTGGGAAACAACAAAGAAATCAGAAAATTAGGTAATTTGATTAATGATCTGGTTTTGTAGGTGTTTTAAATTGTGAATGGGTCTCTTCTTTTTTTTTCAATCTTGCAATTATTAGCTCCTAGCTGAGACATGTACTACAAACTCTGACTATGATCTTTCTCTTAGGATTTGTCTGTATTGTGGCAATTAGATGTGGAATATCCAGAGTCTTAAATGCTGTTTTACAGTCACTATCCTATAAAATGGTCCAACAAAGGATTGAAACATTTGATTGATTGCAATAATCAATAGCTGGTGTTATGGGTTGAGTTGCAGCACTCCCAAAAAGATATGTTGGAGTCCTAATTCTGAGTTCCTCAGAATATGATCTTATTTGAAGATACGGTCTTTACAGGTTAAAATGAAGCCATTAGGGTGGGCCTTATCCAGTCTGACAGGCTGTTCTTCTAAAAAGAGGAAATCTGGGGCTGAGATATGCACGCACACAGGCAGTACGTATGGAAAGATAAAGGCAGAGATTGGAGTGATGCTTTTACAGGCAAGGAATGCCGAAGATGGACAGAAAACTATCAGAGAGGAGGGGAGAGGCATGGAATGGAATGTTCCTCACAGCCCTCAGGGGGAACCGTTCCAAGCAACATCTTGATCTTGAACTTTTCAGAACTGTGAGGCAATACATTTTTGTTGTTTAAGCCACCCAGTTTATTGCACTTGATACCTAGCCCTGGCAAATTAATGCAAATGGAAATGTGATAAGTGATTGGGATGCTTATAATAACAGAGAAGATTTGCACTGATTACATTAATTCTCTGTCTTTCAGCTCAGGCTGAAGACCCTGGGATTCTATAAGTACAACCAGCGATCCCTATCCAGCTCACTGTCTACATTAATGTAACTTTACTAGTCCATTGCCTTCATTAGCATAAATTTGCCATTTCATGAAACTCTTGCCAAAGAGAACGAAAGCTTTATTTTTGAAATAACTTTATTATTCATTCCAGAAAGTTCCTTTGTTATTCATTTCCTGAAGGTTCTCCAAAGAACCACCAACTCTTCAACAGAAAGCATCAAGCAAGGATAGTTTTGGCATAAGACTTTTCGAATTCATGTCTTCAATGTCCTTGTCTTGAGAAAGTATTCTAACCCTGCCACCAATTCTAAACTACTACACCATGACTCTTACCAGATCTTCATCAAGCCCCTACCAATGTTGAAAGACCTGCCTTAAACCAGATTTCAGATTCTCAGTAAAGTCTGACCTTGCCCCTCCCTGTCTGGGACACCGTCAACTCTCTCCCTTACAAATATTTGCAATAAACTTATCTCCATCTTACCAACACGATACATGGCAGATATTTGGGAGCTGATATTGTAAAGAATGAGGCAAGTTTTTTAAGTGTTTAGATTTAGAAAAAGCTTTGATTCTGAGGGCTGAGGGAGAGTGACAAATGACGAGTTTGAATCATTCAATACCCTTGCCAACATAGAATAGGACCAAAGGAAACAAAGGCATCCAACCAGGGTGGTAGTTGGAGGAAAGGGAGTGATGTCAAACGTCAGCTATATGCAAAATAAAGCTTTGGTCTCGATTGCAATAATACTTAATATTGAAATTGAACAATCCACATACGTATCCTCTGATTTACTATCAGAGTGCAATCTTATGGTTGAGAAGCATCCGTATCACTGGGGAGTCTGTGAGAAATTCAGCTACTCAGGCCACACTCAAGAATTCCTGAGCAAGAACCTGCATTTTAGCTAGGGAGATTCCAGGGAGATTCTTGTTCACGTTAATCTCCCAGGGAGATTCCTGTTCACATTCAAGTTTGAGAAGCAACAGACGTTAGCGTATCTCAAATGGAGCTGAGAACCTAAGTGCAGGTGGGCAGGCCCTCCTGAGGCATTCTGTGTTAGGATATTTGTGTGCAAAATACCAGAAAATGAGGACAAGTGTTGGTCATCCTTGGAGATGAAAGCAAGTAAATCAATATATTGTAGGTGGGATCTGTCATAGCTAGAAGTAGGCAATAGGGTAGAACAACTTCAGAAGATTCAGGGTTAGAGTTCTGTTTTTTCCATTTATCCTTGAGCTATTTCTTACATAGATTTTGCACTTCAGCTTCTTCTCAATACAAGAGGACTAACAGTATCTCCTAAAGGAAGGTTTTATATGAGTTAAATGCAAATCTAGGCGAAAAGTGCTTTGTGAGGTCTACATTCTTATATACATGTAAATCAGCGAAATTGTTATTGGACTAGTAACGTGCTCTGAAGATGGTTTACACTTATTGTAATGGCTTGTTTTAAAATTACCTGAGGTCTTAGGATGAGAAAACTACAATATGATTTATATTGTCCAGATATTTTAAAAATATCAGTTGTTTTCTTCTGTAGATGTTTTATAGGGATAAGATTGTATGGGCTGGTTATCTATTTCCTTCCTCCTTTTCCCCTCCCTCCCTCTTCCCTTTCTTCCTTGTTTAACTTAGCGATTATCCCACTATCTGACTTTTTACAGAAAAAAGTCTTTGAACTCCAGTACCAGACCATCTAAACTCACTTTAAAAAAATGGGGGTGGGGGGAGCTACTGGCTATCATAACTGAACATTCAGGGGGGAGTATGCATCATTCAGGCCTGGCTTGAACGAGGGGCTTCCAATGGGGTGATGAAGAGTTTTCCTTCCCTCTTATTCTTGCCGTTCTCACCATTGCTCTTGCGTTTTCTGTTGTGCCGTCACTCAGCTCGGCTTTTCTTCCTGTTATCTTTGTTGTCAGGGATGCTCGTCCCAAGTGGGAGCACGTGCACCTCTAGTAGCTCTAGGCTGATACTGTTCTTACAGCTGGTGAATCCAGAGAGCACAGATTTCCCAAGAGCTTTAGCAAAAGCCCAGAGGAAAATTCTGACACCTCGGCCTTGGATCTATAGCTCATAGATGGAATGAATTACTGCGCCTAAAGATTGAAGGATTCTGATTAGCCAGGCTGAGCGATGTGCTCACTCTGTGCCTGGGGTCCTGCGGCCTCTAGTGGGAAGCAGGAAAATTCCCCAAAGGGGAAGATGCTGGAGGACAAAATGCATCAGATGTTTACTAAGCACCTACCCTTTAAATTCGGTAAAAGCTCATTTCGTGTTTCTTTTCGAGACAGAGTCTCAAGCTGTTGCCCTGGGTAGAGTGCTGTGGCATCACAGGTCACAGAAACATCCAACTCTTGGGCTTAAGCAATTCTCTTGCCTCCGCCTCCCAAGTAGCTGGGACTATAGGTGCCGCCACAACACCTGGCTGTTTTTTGTTTGCAGTTGTCATTGTTGCTTAGCAGACCCGGACTGGCTTCGAACCCACCACCCTAGGTGTATGTGGCCGGCACCCTTGACAACTGAGCTATGGATAGCACCCATCATTTCATGTTTCAATAGATACTAATCAAATCACTGACTTTATTTCAATAAACTTATTTTTCCAAGGACAGTAGAACCTCTATGGTTGACCACCACTCTACATTGACCACCTCCTTATGTTGACCTAATTTTCAAAGACTGGACATGTACCACATGTATCAATACAGTAGAGCTAGTTCCTTATGCTGCCTACCTCTATATGTTGACCAGTTTTTACAGTCCTTTGGGAGGTCAACTTACAGGGGTATTTTTCTCAGAACATATGTATGATAAATATGTATTGTGTGATGCCCATTTCAAATTTTGCAGAATGATTTAGGATCTATTCTTGAATAAGTGGTTGGCACTATAAAGTAGTTTTTTTTTCCCTCCAAAGCCAATTCAAGGGAATCTATGTCTGTTTATTTGGTTGAAGCATGAAACAAAAGGGAATGTTTTCACGGCAAACAGCTTTTCAGAGAACAGTTGCTTGGGCAGTATTTTTCTGGAGCAATGGGATTTAGATGTAGTGGAAAATCCGTAAGGCCCCAATACCTGATGAAACTTGTCAACACTTTTAATTCTGCATCTGTTGTTGATCACACTGTGGGACTTGTTAATATGTTTATGATCATGTTGCCACAATGGAAAACACCAAGTTAAATTGTCATGTCTCGTCAGGTAGGGCACCAGGTCCTTCATGTATATTTGATGACAAACAATTCCACTAAAACATGGCTGGGTTATTTCATTAATGTAACTCCTAGAACGCCATGTGTTTGGTTTTGTTATTCTTTGTGCCCCAGGCATAAGCAAAGTGGAAGAATTCAAGACACTTAAGCCAAGAAAGTGGAATAGTAATTAGCTCCCCCATTAACAAAACATCGGTTTTGTGTGAAGTGCTAGTTAGGTTTTCAGGGTTGCCGTCTCTCATCTGGTGAGCAAGTGAACAGGAATGCTGGCTTTTTGCTATAGAATGTGCTAGAGTTCAGGTACTTGCTAAGCGCTTCTAGTTCTTAAAATGGAGAAAATACCAGGGGCTTATACTATCATATTGCAATGAATGTTCCCAATCAACACTAGAGTAAACTTTTTTTTAACAATAAATTAAAATGGAATTTTTCCCCTAATCTGTAATGTCTATCTTCAACTCTCGTTTCTCCCCCCAACAATTTGGTTTTGGAGAAGAGATAAATGAGAAGAGTTATGATTCAATAAAACCTACTAGACTTGAACACATCCCACAGAAAATATTCTATAATGTCTCACTTAAGATACTTCATGCTTTAACAATAAGTGAAAACCACTTAAAGTAATCCAAGAAAGTAAAATGTATTGTTGCATAGTCAAACAGCATCTATAAGCTTCTCAGACTGAATTCTTATAGACTTCAGCAATTCCAGAGCTCTGAGACCTCTAATCCACATTTTTGCGATATACCAAGTGCCTAGCAGAGTACTCAGTACATAATGAACACCACGTAAATGAATGTATAAAACTGTATCTCTCCAAGCACATGTCAATTTCCATCTTGTTGCTATAGCTTCATACGTATCTTAACTTCCACATGAAAAGCCATCGTCCATAAGGCAGATTCCATTATGAACCACAACATAGTGTCTTTTATGTCTAATATACCTTAAATACCAATTTGGAAGTGAAAGCATAGCATTTATTACATCTAAAGGACTTTACCTATAGGAGGTAGAAAGTGTGAATGTATAGTGGATTCTGATTTCCTCTTAATAATGGCTTATTTCTCATGAGAACTATTTTTAATTGTCTTCATTAATGATCTGGACAAGGTAGGAGGATTTAAGCAGATGGCACTCATAGCTGGTCTTTTATTCTGAAACATTTAAAATAAAACGAAGGGCAGGATAAAGTTGTAAGACAGGAAGATATGGAATCCCAGGTTGAAATACCCCCTGGTGTTTTTCAGCTGCTTTACTTGGGAATGATCTTTCCCCTAAGGTCTACAGGCTAGAAAATCAAGTGAGGAATAATTCCTCAGAACGACCCTTAGTAGAAGACAAATAACCTCGTAAGACAACTAAGACTGTATTTAGGAGCCTTGACTATAAGTAGAAAATAGGAAATGAAGGGGAAATGGGAAAAGCAAAATGCATAGAAATTCATTAAAATAATACAGATGGTACACATTACACCACATAAGAGGAAAAACAAACCCCAAATATTCCAGTACCAAATGTGACACAGTGGGCCTATGCCATTTTGGGTTTTTACAAAGTTTCTTAACCGTAAGCTCAATGAGATGAGGGGCAGTGCCCATTTTTGCTCACTGTATTATACCTAGTACCTATTTCAATGTCTACTACATAGTATGTTCTCAATAAATATTTTATGGATAAGTTTTTTTTTTTTTTTTTTTTTTTTTAGACAGAGCCTTAAGCTGTCACCCTGGTTAGAGTGCTGTGACATCACAGCTCACTGCAACCTCCAACTCCTGGGCTCAAGCGAGTCTCCTGCCTCTGCCTTCCAAGTAGCTGGCACTACAGGCGCCCATCACAACGCCAGGCTATTTTTTGGTTGCAGCCATCATTGTTGTTTGGCGGGCCTGGGCTGGATTCAAACCCGCTAGCTCAGGTGTACGTGGCTGGCGCCTTAGCCGCTTGAGCCACAGGCGCCGAACCAATATTTTATGGATGAATAAATAAATTGTAGGGCAGCACAGTGGCTCACGCCTGTAATCTTAGCATTCTGGGAGGCTGAGGCAGATGGATCGCTTGCGCTCAGGAGTTTGAGACCAGCCTGAGCAAGAGTGAGACCTTTTCTTACTAAACAGAAAAACTAGGTGGGCATTGTAGCTGATGCCTGTAGTCCCAGCTACTTTGGAGACTGAGGCAAGAGGATCACTTGAGCCCAAAAGTTTGAGGTTGTTGTTAGCTATGATGCCACAGCACTCTATCCACAGTAACAGAGTGAGATTGTCCCCCAAAAGGAAAATAAAATATCAATAAATAAATAAATTGTAGACTCAAAAGACATCATCTCAAACCCTTGTTAGCCTTGATATTGAGTTATTAAAAATATGAAGACAGGGCAGCGCCTGTGGCTCAAAGGAGTAGGGCACTGGCCCCATGTGCCGGAGGTGGTGGGTTCAAACCCGGCCCCGGCCAAAAACTGCAAAAAAAAAAAAAAGTAAAAAATAAAAATATGAAGACAGAAAACCCTGAGTAACTGAGTGTTGGGAGGAAATTTGTTACTTTTGTTATTTGTCTTTTTTGATCTTTCTCTCATTTGCAACCTTCTCTATCTTCTCAAACTTCTATTCCTTTTTACATAAAGAGAGGTATAGAAGAATTGCTTAAGGAGAGCAGCGTTCCTTGCATACTTTTCCAGTAGTATGAACATACACTTTGAATAATCATAATCGTGTTTTTAGATCTGTGTAGCACCTTGCCACTGGAGCATATTGTTTTGGTTTGAGAATTTCTACATTTTCTGTAAACAGAAAAAATTATTCTCCTTTGTGGCAAGGACTTGAAAAAAGAAATATTCCCAAATAGGTCTCATTAAGACAACAAAATCAGTGTCTGTCCCAAGAGCTTCTCTCTCTGTACCATCTTGCGGCAATCCCATCTGTTTTTGACTGTTGGTGTAAGAGCTAAAGTAGTATTTTGAGTTAATACACAGCAACAAGCTAATTTAGCAGACATGTTAAAACAATACATTATTATGGAACTTTGCTTGTCAGAATTGATGGAGTTTGACTAAGAAAAATGATAAAGGAAGATCTAGCTGTTAAAATAATGTTTACTTTTATAATTAATATATGTATCAGTGAAGGAAAAAGCCATCATAAATAGATGATTTAAAATGATACCATGCTCCCAAATGCTTATTTCATGTGAAATAGCCCAGCACTTAAATTTATTGTCAGTGAAATAATAAGATCAGGCTCACTCGGGCTCCTGGTACTATGTTAGATTCAAAGAATAATGTTTTGAACTTCCTCCTCTTTCTTTGACCTCTTCCCATAAAGCATAAGAGTTACTAGGCACCAAGAACGTCCAACACCATTTTTCAAGGTGGCTGAGCATTTAATTTAAACAAACCTTCCAATTCTTTGCCTGTCTATGGTCAAAACCTTGACAGAGTATTTTATACTGGCTAGAGTTTGAACATAATCATTATTTTCTGCCTTCAAAATTATCTTAGTGAGTTCTATAAATATGCAAATATTTGGTGAATAAGTACTATCTACAAAGCAAAGTGGAATGCGAAAATTATTTCAGGATTTAATATTTAAATCATGCCAAATTTCACAAAAGGGTTTAAGGCAAAATATTCATTTACTTCATTCAAAAATGAAAGAAATAATGCCTAAATTGCTTATTTCCAAAAGACGTGAGCATCAAATGACATCAATTTGTGTTAAGCATCTGTCACTTACCATATGATACAAATATGGGACATTGTTACAGTCTGTATATTGGTCAAGCTTCTCCAGAGAAACACAACCAATAGTGTGTGTTTATATATATATATCTATACACAAATACACACACATAGAGATTTATTATAAGGGATTGGTTCACGTGATTGCAGAAGGCCGAGAAGGCCCACAATTAGTCATCCAGAAACTGCAGACCCAGGAAGGCCAGTGGTGTAGTTGAAAGGCCTGACAGTCAGAGGGCTGGTGCCTTTTCCAATCAGAAGACCTGAGAACCAGGAGCGCCAAAGGCAAGGGAAAGTCAGTGTCCTAGCTTAAGTCCTCAGACAGAGGGAGCAGGAATCCAGGGTTCCCTCTTCTTTCTGTTCCATTTGGGCCCTCAGTGGGTTGGCAAATACCCACCCATGTAATTGTTTTACTCAGTCTTCCAATTTAAATGTTAATCTCTTCCAGAAACACCCTCATAGACATGCCCAGAAAAAAATGTTTAATTAGATATATGGGCATTCCATGGCCCAGTCAAGTTGATAAATAAAATTAACCACCACAGTCTGTGATTCAATAATTCAAATTGAATAATGTTAAGTGTTTTCCTTTAAACACTTAGGTATGTCCTGGGAATTTTGGAATTGGAGATACAAGCAGGGACCATGGTTATGTAGGATGATTTCAGTCCAAAGTTAGAAACCCTCAATTCAATCTGACTTAAATGACAAGGTATTTTTAATTTCACAAAACAAGTAGTCCAGAGTTATGAAAGTATTCGGGGTCTTTTCTGACATTCTTCATTCTATTTATTTATTTATTTATTTATTTAATTAAATCATAGCTGTGTACATTAATGCAATCAGGGGGATAATGTGCTCGTTTCATATACAATCTGAAATATTTTCATTAAACTGGTTAACATAGCCTTCATGGCATTTTCTTAGTTATTGTGTTAAGACCTTTATATTCTGCATTCAGTAAGTTTCACCTGTACCCTTGTAAGATGCACCATAGGTGTGGTCCTACCAATCACCCTCCCTCCCCCCTCCCCTCCCCTCCCTTGCCCGTTTCCCCATATTCTCGTGCTATAATTGGGTTATAGCCTTCATATGAAAGCTATAGATTAGTTTCACAGTAGGGCTGAGTACGTTGGATACTTTTTCTTCCTTTCTTGAGATACTTTGCTTAGAAGAATATGTTCCAGCTGCATCCACGTAAACATGAAAGAGGTAAAGTCTCCATCTTTCTTTAAGGCTGCATAATATTCCATGGTGTACATATACCACAATATTGAGGCAGAATCTCACTCATTCACCCCAGGTAGAGTGCAGTGGCGTCATCACAGCTCTTTGCAACCTTACCTCATGCTCCTGGACTCAAGCAATTTTCCTGCCTCAGACACTGGGACTATAGGTGTGCACCATGATGCCAGCTAATTTTTATATTTCTAGTAGAGATGGGGTCCTGCTTTTATGCAGGCTGGTCTTGAACTCTTAGCTTCAAGTGATCCATCCTCCTGCCTTGGCCTCCCAGAGTGCTGGGATTAAAAGTGTGAGCCACGTGGCTTGTCCCCTCTGACATTCTTTTGCTCTCTGTTGCTTTCATATCCTTAGACCTGATAGCAAGCAAAGGGAAATAAAAAAGGACAATCTCTGCTGCCTTTTTATAGGTAATCTTTCCTAGAAGTTCCCTGTAGATTTTACCTCCTGTTTCCTGATGGGAATGATGTCACAAACCCAGTCATTGCCTGTAAGAATGGGACTACCATGCTGTTTTAGATAAACCTAGCCCTAACTTTGGCTCTGAAGCAGTGCCCCATAAATGGGGATTTTGTAAGAAATGAAGGGGAATGAAGTTGGGTGAATAACCCAAAAATGCACTATACAAGGGTCTGGTTCTTGGGCCTTTTTATGTTAAATATGTTATTTTAATTACCTTATTAATTCATTCTTTAATTATTTCTCTGGGAGTGACTATTTCTTGTACTTCAGATTCATATTGCCAATGTTCTTCTGGGTGCCACAATTTTAATATTTATAAAACAAATTTCATTATTTAAAGCCTTCAGCCTATTGACCTTGGTAATAGTATCAATTTTCCCAGTGTGGTCATTTTAAAACATAGGCTCAAATTCTTTGAAACTCCTTCCATTGAGAAATAGGGTTTATATCCCTTCCCCTTGAATCTGTGCAGACTTATGTCTGCTTTGACTAATAGGGTACAGTGAAAGGGATGCTATGTGACTTCTGAAGCTAGGTCATAAAACGCCGTGAACTTTCTATTATACTGGAACACTTTCTGTCAGAGCCTTGAGTCACACTGTAGGAAGCTGGACTTGACTCCCCTCAGGCAGCCATCCAAGATCACATGGATCGGCTCGGAGATGCAGGAGACCCAATGAGCTCTAAGGTGGTTGATGTGAGAGTGAAAAGGTCTTCAGACGATTCCAGCCTTTAGCCCTGAAGCTAACCTGAGTCATTTAAGTCATTCCAGCTGAATCTCCAGACATGATGGAGCAACACAAGCCATCCCTATTGTGCATGCCCTGTTGGAATTCTTGACCCACAGAATTTTGTCTAGAAACACTCACTGTCTGGATTCTCCCTCTTAGAAGCCAGCTGTCATGCAGTCAGGAGCTCAAGTCATGTGGACAGGTTACACGTGGAGGCTGTTGTTGACCATCCCAGCCAAGTGTAGCCTTTGAGCCATCCCCATCCAGGTGGCAGATGTGAATATATACCTCCAGATGGCTCCAGGCCTGGATGTTCAAATCACTTCCACACCTTAAAGACTCCATTTGAGGCCCCAGACATTTATGGAACAGAGCCAAGCCATCCCCACTGTGCCCTGACTTAATTCTTGACTCATGGAATCTACAAATACAATAAAAGAATTGTTTTGTGGCACAGAATTTTTTTTTTTAATTTCAGGTTAATACTAGAGTACAAACAACCAAATCACAATATTTGAATTTGTTAGGTAGAGTCCTTCTTGTAGCTATGTCCTGCGCTCCAAAGGTGTGTGGCCCAGGATTCGAAGTGATTTGTTATGCAACATCACATATCAAGAACAGTGAGTATAATTAACTGGTTATTGTTTTAAACCACTGCGACTTTGGTGGTTTGTTGGACTGTAGTAGATAACAAAACCCAGCTATTCAGCGTTAAAAGCATGTCTCACCCTTTCTTTCACTGCCTGTCCATTCAAAGTTATTTACTCCATGAAATCTACTTTTGTTATGTCCCTTGAATTTATCCTCTTCTGTTATTCCCATGGCCACTGCTTTGTTAACTTTGCGAGACAATTGTGACAGCCTTGTAAAGACCCTTTTTTGGTCTACTGCCCCCTTTAAAGCTACTGAAATTTACTCTCTTTATGTGTCTTTTTCCTTCTTTGTTGATTTTTTTTTTCTCTTTCCTTGGAAGGCTCATTAGATAGTAAATATTTGCAATCCTTTTCCAAGTTTGCTTTTTATTTTAAATTTCCTACCAACTTTCTGTTTTAAATATTAAGAATAAGTATCTATTTTGTGGGATATTCTAGTGGCAGTGGGATTATCTATCTACAGGCAATCCCCAAGTTTGCGAATAGGATAGGTTCTGTAGGTTTGTTACTAAGTCGAATTTGTATGTAAGTTGGAACAGGTACTATTATTTGTAATAGTCTCAGTAAGTGCAAATTGTACTTAAATGGGATCCAGTGACTGCCTGTATCTATTAATATTTGTATTTCAATGGTTTTTTCCTGGCTGACATTAACAAATGTAACAAATGAAATTTATTTGTAACATATACCTACTAAATCAGGTTCTGGAGTTCTAACCAAAATTAAACCTCACAGAGCGTGGCAAGCAAGCTCAGTATGTATTTTATAGGAGAAAAGAACTAAAATAGTAGCATAGGTAGAAATATCTACATCTACAGGTAACAGGAAACAAACTTACAATGGCGTAAATAAATGGGAGTTTATTATTTTTACAAACTATATTGCCATCTGCCAATGGACTTGACGCATAAATTAAGGATCTCTTATATTCTCTTGGGTTTGTTTGCAGACAAGAGATGGCTTCCCCAACAGCTTCCAACATCATATCTGTGTTCAAGGCAGGAAATCAGTGCAACACTAGTCATGTTTGCTTCTGCTTATAAGAGTGAAAAAATAAAATGCCTTTCTAAAATCCCCAGCAGACTTGCAGTTAAATTGTATTGACCAGAACTTCCCCTAGTTTTAAAGAAAGCAGGGAAACTAGTATTTATCCTCCACAGCACAGGTGGCAAAGTAGAAGGCAGTTTCCAATGTCTTTGAAGAACTCTAAACGAGAAATGCCTTAGAGTAAATCTGGGCTTTTTTGTTACAGAATTAGTATCATGATGCCCGTATATCAAAGATAGAATTCCTCCTGAATTTTCAGTTTCATGTAAGCATTGACCACAGAAAACTCTTACTGGAGGTTAGCCCTCACTATTTGAGGGACCTGCCAAAACTCTCCTCTCTTTCACATGAAGAATAATTACATCAAAGGGCTTCTGCTCATAAGTTTTGAAGGACTACTCTATTATCAAGAACTGTGAAGGGGCTGAGATTATTACCCTCCTGGTAATCATACAGGTTATCCTTTCACTTACATGGATACTTGCAGAAAACACAAGTCATCTGGATCAGAGATAAACGACTTTACTACTTACAGTAATGGTAGTAGCCAGAGTATCAGTTTTGTCTCTCTCTAGTTTCCTAAGCCCCATTTCCCACAAGATATTGTGAAGAGGGATAGATATCACTGGCACATTCACTGGGTTCCTGAGCTTATGGAGCCTGTTATACTTCATACTCAGTAGTAAATATTCCACCCTTTGCTTTGTAAGAAAGCATTATCTCTACCTTCCAAAGAAGTTTGCTATGAAACATCCTTGAAATGATTGCTTGAAACCAAGGCAGTCGGTGTCTGTGCTTGAAAAAATGCAGAAATGTGAGGGACTCATGGGGAATTGTCACTTGTATTCCAGTCCCTCCCATACCCTTGTCCGCTAACTCTACTCTAACTGGCCATTACCGCCACCATTGTGAAAATCAACAACATTGGCTAGTATAAGCCATGTTAGTTTTGCAAGCTTGCTAACTCTTGTTCTAATGCATGGCACGATGGTCATATAATCTAATGACTACCCCCTGTCTCACCTCCCAGTTCTTCCAAGGACCCTGCTCCAGGTCTCCCATCATGTCCATAGGCACTTTCATTAGCATTGAGCAAATGTATTACTTGCTAATTTGTATACTGAACGCATTGTTTGGCTGAAAGACAAAAACGTTTTGACCTGATCAAGAGTATCTAAATTACACTATAGGTAATGAGTATAGTGCTGATTAAATCTTCTGACAAGAAGGAGGTGAGAATTCATCAACCCTGTTAAAAGGATAGTGAGTGGTTTGGGGCATGCTATGCAGGCTTGAATTAAATGGATTCTGGAAGAGTCTGATTGTAAAAGGTTTACAGTAGGTCACCTTTAGCTGAGTGAAATAGCTGTCCATTGACTAGTAATGAGATTGGACTTTTGTTGAAAGCATAATATGTTAACAGCTCAATGGGATTTTTTTTTTTCCTGAAGGCTGGAAATAGGTTTTAAAAAGCAAAATTTGCTCCATTTTACCCCAAGTGGAAGTCAAATTCTTTGTTACTGGTAATGCCTCTGAGAAAAGAAAGCTATCTAGTATTTTTTAAGATACAAAGGAAGTCATACAGATTATACAGTAGAGAAGACCTTGGCACATTTTCATAAGCATATATAAGAAAACTGGCTAAAGAACTTCTATTAGAAATTTCAATAGTGTCAGACATTCATAGGCCTAGAAAAGTCTTTTTTATCTACACAGGACATAGCCTGCAACATTGTTCAGGAGTGAGCATTTAGTGAGTAATCAACAACTAGTAAATCATGATCCATGGTCAACTGAAAGGCTGTTAAAAATATGAGATCTGCACCCCCATGCTCCTCCAGGGGTTTATCAGAAATCATGTCTGAGAGGAGTATTGATCTCCTCATATAGTATCTTTTTTCACTCACACTCTATAAGCACTTTATTGATAGGTGATCCCAGATGTTCCAGTATTTGACAAGTAGCTTTTCTACATACAGAGGTTGAGGACCTTGTTCTGAGCAGGTGTCTCGGTGAACGCTTCCAAGAGCTTGCTGATTCTCCTGGTCTTACACATTACTATTTTATAGCCAATTCCATGTCTACCCTTCTCTCCAGTTCACACCTTGCTTTCCACCTCAGGCCTTTGCTTATGTTGGTTTCCTTCTGCTTGGAAAACCCTGCCATCTTTTTTCTACCAATAGAAACGTACTTATTTTTCACCAATCTAAGGTTTCCCTTACTTCCTTCAAGATTTTCCTTATTTTGCGTGCCTCACCATCACGATTATAATTTGCAACATTATTAGCTCACAATATTTTGTTTTGGGGCTTTTATTTAACATTCCTATTTATTAATATTTTACAACTTCCTCATAACAAAGTCTCAGTGTGTATTATAAAGCTCGGTGCTTTATGTTTAAAACTGTTTTTCTTGTGAAATGAATGCCTTTTAAGTCTTCCAAGAGCCAGGAGGTGAAAACAAAAGCAAGAAGAATCAGTCTCATCACTCTAAGATCAACAGAGCAGCTGAGGAGATTCTCGCCTTTGTGTGAGTCATGTTCCCTGCAATCTGCCAAGTGCAGGGAAGCTCTGATGCAGATGGGAGTGGAAAAGAAGAAAAAGTAGAAAAGGTGTATGTGTATGTGTGTATATATTCTCCCTCCCTCCCCTTAGGAAGCATTGAATACATTTTTTTTCAGTTTTTATAATTGAGATTTTGGTGCTAGGTCAGTGTCACCTTTTTTAGGGTGGTGGTGCTATCTATGAGGACAAAGAACATGACATTCATATTTGCTTGAAAAAGAATGCTCCTACCTCTACTGCCTGTTTAGCAAGGGGAAACTTTCTTATGCAAGTCAATGTGGATAAAAGGGAGAGAGGGTGCAGGAAGAATGGAGAGGTCAAAATGTATTCATCTATCATGTTAAGAGATCGGGGAAGACAATGTGATGTAAAGCTGTGGTCCTCTGACTTTAGGTACAGAAGAATCACTTACGGAACTTATGAAAGAAAGCAGATTCCTAAGCCTCGGCCCAGACTTCCTATTTCAGAATCTGCTCGTGTATGGGGGAAAGAAAGACCCGGAATCTACATTTTCAATTTTTTTCTATTTAAATCAGGATGCTCTTACTCAGAAGATCTGAAGGCCACATTTTAAGAAATTAGCCTGACTTTTGGAGACAGATAAACCCAGTTTAATCACATTCTAGCAGCATGGTCTTAATTCACTCTAAGCTTCAGTGTTCCGTCAAAGAAAGGTAGTATCAGCTCATGGGGGCTATTGGGAAAGGTAGTACTAGCTCATGGGGGCTATTGGGAAAGGTAGTACCAGCTCCTGGGGGCTATTGGGAAAGGTAGTATCAGCTCATGGGGGCTATTGGGAAAGGTCGTACCAGCTCCTGGGGGCTATTGGGAAAGGTGGTATCAGCTCCTGGGGGCTATTGGGAAAGGTGGTATCAGCTCCTGGGGGCTATTGGGAAAGGTGGTATCAGCTCCTGGGGGCTATTGGGAAAGGTAGTACTAGCTCATGGGGGCTATTGGGAAAGGTAGTAGCAGCTCATGGGGGCTATTGGGAAAGGTGGTATCAGCTCATGGGGGCTATTGGGAAGGGTGGTATCAGCTCCTGGGGGCTATTGGGAAAGGTGGTATCAGCTCCTGGGGGCTATTGGGAAAGGTGGTATCAGC
>CAUYRH010081718.1:0-32090 GCA_963574655.1 Perodicticus potto
TTCTCTCTTTTTTTTTTGGAGACAAAGTCTCACTTTGTCACCCTCGGTAGAGTGCCATGGCATCACAGCTCACAGCAACCTCCAGCTCTTGGGCTTAGGCGATTCTCTTGCCTCAGCCTCCCAAGTAGCTGGGACTACAGGTGCCCACCACAACGCCCGGCTATTTTTTGTTAATGTTGTCATTGTAGTTTAGCAGGCCAGGCACTGAGCCTGGCAGTGGATCTTAAACAGCGTGTAGACCATAGAAAGTACAGAGCAGAAGAGATGTTGCAGTTTGGCCGGGGCGGGGTTCAAACCAGCCACTCTCGGTATATGGGGCTGGCGCCCTACTCACTGAGCCACAGGTGCTTCTCCTACAACTTTGTTCTTTCATCTTACCTGCCATTTATTTACGCCCAGGCCAAACTAGCACAGATGCAAGCCCCCTTCACCTCTGAGTCGACAGAAACATTTTGTGCATAACAGCAGAAAGTATTTCTTTCTGTGTCTGGCTATGTACACTGCCTAACTCACTTGAATAAATTTATATTTAGGACATTTGAAAAGAAATTATAAAATATTACCCTGACATTAGGAATTACCAACATTAAAGTTATTTTCAAAAATCTTTAGAAGAGGTAATTTTAAAACAGAATATCACATTATTACTTCTTGATTTATTACTTGATTATTGTTACTTCATGATTACTTATTTAAGTAGACTGAGTCTTAAAAGGCTTAATTTCAAGAATATGTAATATAGAAGTACACGCAGAGTTTTCTTATTCTGTCGATAGGCACATTTATCCTCAGATTAGATTCCAGTCTTATTCTACGTACCTTAAATGTAAGATCTCCAACTTGCTGGGCAGTAAAATCTCCAATTGCAATGTATTTGTTACTTGTTGCCTGTTTGTGAGATTCATTTTCCTGCTTCTCTTCCTCTTCCTCTTCTGAATCTTCTTCCTCCACATCACTTTCTTCACTTTCACTTTCTTCTTCTTCTTCTTCAGCAGGATTGTCACATTCTTCTCTTTCAGAAAGGTCCTCAACTCTAAGGAAAACATTTGTGACTAGGATCACTTAAAATAACATACAAGAACAGACCAAGTATAATTTTATATAGAGAGTTGTCCCATACCATATATGGAGCTGGCAATAAAAGAAATAAGGGAAAGTACAACTAATGGCTTCTATCACCTAGCTGAGAATACATAAGTGGAGAGACCAAGGTGAAGAAGGAAAGAGAAGCTGCATTACAGATTTGAGACAGCAGCTCCTGCACTGGACTTGAGACCAGGAGACTTGTATTCAAGTCCTGAACTCTTCCATTCAGCAAATGCTGCTTTAGCATTACCAAGTGCTCAGAGCACGAGGTCTGGGTTTAAATTCTGATCCTATCCCCTCTTCACTGGGTGACTTTGGGTAGGTTTCTTTTAAGCTCTCCATTTCTCTTTGGTAAAGCGGAGATTATAATAGGCTCTTCCTCCTAAGGTTGTCATAGGATTAAGAAGAGTTACTGCTTGCAAAGTGTTTGGAAAAGTGCCTTCCCATACCAAGTTTCCCACAAAAGTCAGTTATGATGATGACAATGACACTATCAGGCTCCATGTCAGACACAGTGGATACAAAAGTGCTCTTTCTTGTACATCTCCTCCAGCTTCTGCTCCCAGACCTGCTCCTCTTTTTGCAGCTGCTGTGCTTCACCCTGTAGCCTTTCCAGCTTCGCTTTGCTGACCTTGACCACCTCCAGCTCCTCCTGCCCCATCTCGCACTTGCCCTCACGGCAGCTCCCATCCAGTTCTTTGTTTTCCTTCTGGAACTGCTCCATGCACTTCACTTGGGTCTGGTGCTGTCAGTGGAAGAAGCTGGCCATGTCAGTGTGGGGGTGTGCCTCATCCTCATCGTCAGACACCTCGATGTGGTCTTACACACTGTAGTCCACCATCTTGCTTAGGCGACCCGGCCTGCTTGGGCCTTTTCTGCATTTCTAATAATTTTTTTTATTACAGGACATTGTGATGGACATATTACTGGACACATTTAGAGGCTCTGGATACTTTTACTTTCCTCTAAAAAGTTTTGAACTTTTTAATGTTACACAGTTAAATTATTTTGTTCCTAGTCAGGTCTTCCTTTAGGCTTTGTTGGAAAAAATCTACTTCAGTTTGTCATTATTCCTAGATCACAGTTGTTATTCTTAGGGTGTTTTCTTTACTCTTATGCACGGGTCTTCTATGATCCCCACTAAATACCTGAAGCATTCACCAAGGTGTCTTTATTCTAACTAGGTATGAACTCCAATGTTTTTCCAGGACTGCATCACGGCTGTGAGACAGCAGACCTTCAGCATCTGTGAGGCTCTCAGTCTCCCCGCAGGCACTTTTGGCTATGCCTTCCAGAATCATGCCCTCCATATCCCCTTCAAATTTCTGGAGTTGTCTCTCTACTACTTCCTTCTCTCCGTGGCACCATGCTCCACAAGTCCCAGTGGACTCAGCAACTTCAAAGTGTGATCTCTGAGTCCTCAGTCTAGTGAGACTGTTGTTCCCTGCCTCGAATCCACTTTTCTATGTCCTAGCCCACAAATTATCCCCAGGGAGAAAGTTTGGGTGAATGTAGGACTTACTTCATGTCTTTTTCTATCAAGAATATTAGCCCTGCTCGGTTGCTATTCAGTGCCTTCAAACAGTTGTTTTGGATATTTTGTCCAGACTTTATGGTTGTTTATGATAGACATTATGTCTGATACCAGCAACTCTGTCATTCTCAGTATTGGAAATCAGAGGATATTCTAGAATGCTTGCATCTATATCCTTCAGCATCCTTTAAATACAGTAGAAGATTTAAGGAACAGAATTTGCACTTGATCTTAGCCAAAAGGTCGAGAAGCGATTAAAGAACAGAATTTGAAGTCTGAATAATTGACTTTTTTCTTTTGCTTCCCACAAATTGGATGCATTCATATAGGATAAACATACCCAATTTGAAAATCAAAAATCTGAGATCCTCCACAATACTCCAAAATCCAAAACTTTCTGAGTACCAACCTGATTCTTAAAGGGAACACTCATTGGAGCATTTCTAATTTCAGATTCTCAGAATCTGAAATCTTAGGAATGCTCAACCAGTAAGTATAATGCAAATATTCTAAAACCCCCCCAAAAATCCAAAATCTAAAATACACTAATCCTCATCATTTTGGATAAGGGATACTCTGTATCTGCAAGTCTTCTTTTTAATTTTCTTTGTGTATTATTAGCATTCACTCCAACAGAAAAAACAATGCATGTTTCTGCTTGAAATCTTTCAAGGATATTTATAAAAGGGGGAACTATATAAACAATCTAAATCATTTTCCTTTTACACATCAACACTGGCACAAAGGAATTGCCCTTATTTTCTAACATTTATTTATTTACCTTTTCAGATCTCTGTTTTGTTCCCCCAACTAAATTATAAAGTACCTGAAAGCAGAAACTACAAATTACTTTTCTTTACATCTTTCATGTAAAGATGAATCTTCATGTTTTTTTTGAGATAGAGTTTCACTGTCTTGCCCAGGCTAGAGTGTCATGGCATCAGCCTCGCTCACAGAAACCTCAAACTCCTGGGTTCAAATAATCCTCCTGCCTCAGCTTCCCAACGCCAATTTTTCTATTTTTAATAGAGATGGAGTCTCATTCTTACTCAGGCTGATTTTTATTCCTTGCCTTGAGTGATACTCCTTGAGTAATCCTGGGCTGGAGTAATCCTTCCCAGAGTGTTAGGATTACAGGCCTGAGCCATTGTGCCTGGTCTAGGATTGAACATTTTACATTAGACATTATAGATAAAAGATGGCAGATTATAATATTAGAGTCATTTTTTAAATATCTATACTGTTATATGCCTTTATTTTGAGTGAAACATAACACAAAATAAAACATTACATAAAATAACACAAAACTATTTGTGACATAGTATCTTTTAAGGAAGGAAGGAAAAAAGGAAGGAAGGAAGCTTACTTAGTTATGTCTTCTCTACTTATGGCTGTAGCAAGTTCCTGTAGCTGGAGGGTAAGCTTATCTAAAAGATTATACTCCTCTTCTTTTCTCTCATTATAGTTTCCAACAGGTGCATGTTCATCAGCCTATGAGAGAATATACACCTATTTCATTGAAAAATTAATTTCACTTTCCTATTTAAAAGAAAAACAAAAATTCCCATAAGTGCTATAAGACAAAGTAAATATCATTGTGAGATTATACCCACCTTAGGGAAATAAATAAAATTTATAAAAGAAATAAAGATTATTAAGCTGGAATGAAAACCAAGTAAGAAATAAATTTATCCCAGTAGTTTTTGGTTTTTATTTTGTTTTCTTGCTAAGTTTTGAAGACTTTCCATAGAGAGTAAGAGATAGGTTTTGAGAGGACACTGGCTTTAGAGACAAAGAGAAGTGCCAGTCCCACCTTCTGCCACTTACTGACATAAGGTTGCTTCATCACTGAGAGCCTCAGTTTCCTCATCAGTAAAATAGGAATAATTAGGTTTTCAAACGTACGGTCTACTAAGTTGAAAAGTCTTGTGTCACTGGAGAAATTCAGAAGAGATGCTCAGTGACCAAGTGTCTTAAGATGCAGTAGAGGGGGTTGATAAATGGCCCAGAAGCTTCCAGGCATCTTCCACTTTAAATGGAATCTTGGCCCTGGTCTCCTAGGGCAAGGCTCATGACATTACAAAAAAAAAAAAAAAATACTGGAAGGACTGTCAAGGGCAAATTCTCTTTCTTCTTATTTCTGCAGTCATTGATATCAGAGCTGCCCTGTCTGTGTGATACAAGAAGTTTCTTTACCACTTACTCTCAAGACCAGATTATTCTTTCAACACAATAAATTTAAAAACAATTCTAAACTGTAAAACATAAAACTTACAAAGTGCAAAAATAAAAACAGCTCCTTCCATCCAGGACTGAGTCCTCAATGGAGTGGGAGAGTTCACCAAAACTGAACCTTTTCAGTATCTGGAGTCTTGGCATTTTTGCTCTGACGCACAGACTCAGCAAGCCCATTTGAGAAGTCAGCACTGATTGCAGATAGACTTTATCACTAATACAAACCCAGGAACTTACCAACTTGAATTAATTCCCACTTAATGAATATATTTGTATAAAAAGATGTTTTTAATATGATTAACCATAATACTTACTTTACTTAATTTTTGAAGAGCATTTTTATTTTCATCTATTGACTGTTTTAACTGGATACATCTAAATTTTCAAAAGGAAAGAAAATATATTGATTTTTCTATTATCAAAACCAGAAAGTTACTTTAGAAATCATTCCCAGTTTACATTTTTTGAGCAGGCAAAGCAGTTAGCTATTGTATGTCGACAATGTTAAAAAAAATTCACATGTCAATGCTTCTCTACTCCTTAGCACAGATAATCTTCATAGCCAAGCTCTAAAGTACAAAGACATGATAACTAAGGCTCAGAAACCTTCTGTGACTCTGGGCATGTTTCCTCTAAAATAAGGAAGAGCACTGGACTTTAAAATGCTTCTCTAGCTCTAAAATTCCATAAACCTAGGAACTAGCTACAGAGACACATCGATAACAATAGCTTAAATTATTGTGTGGCAACCATAATGTTAAGCATTTTACAAGCATCATCCCATTTAAGTATAACAACCCTCACTCCAGTTCAAAGTAAAATTCTATAAAGTGTCCAAGTTCACATAACTAGTCAATAGTAGAGTAACAATATGAAGGCAGCTTAGGATTCCATAGCTGGCCTCTTCCCACCACAGCATTGCCCTTTTGAACTTGGCTTGTCCGTACAATGTTTTAGTTATTCCATAGACAGCTCATGTAATTTAACTTAAGTCTTAAATACCCAAATGAGTACAAAAATCAAGAAACATGGGCTACAGTTAATTATGAGATCATTAAAAAATAAAATTTCTTATCACAGTAAACTACAAAAGTCAGTACTTTTTATGCCATTTGAGTAATTAATGTGAAATGAAATATGTAGTAAAATGGGGGACAACAACCCTTTCTGAAGAGGGCAGAAAAAGAGAACCAAACTGGGGATGATCCTGCTAGCCACCTCCCCAAAGTCCCTCTCCCATCTTCTTCTTTGCTGGCTTCCCACTGACATCTCTATTCTCAGCCCCACTGCAGCTAAGATGGGCATGGGGCCCAGAGCTAGCCAAGGAAACATAACAAAGAATGCTAAGGATTGCTTCCCATTTTGTTCTCCCCTACTGAGCATGAAAAGATTCTCTCCCTTTTTGCCCTCAGATAATGAAGCCCGAGGACTTTGTAACTGTGAGAAGAGACATCACAAGCCAAGGATAGCACAGCAGAATGATAGCAAGGGCTGGTCTTTGAGGATATCAAAAGCCACTGAGCTACCCTGGGAGAACCTAGCTTCAGGCTCTTACCAAATGAGACTGACAGTATAACCCACTTATTTTCATAGGTGTCTTGTTACTTGACCAAAAAAGAAATCTTTACTGAAGTGTAGACTCAGAAATTTCGCTTAAGGGCAGGAGTGGAAAGCTATTTTTATATAATACACAAATTTTAAAAATTATGTATTAGAATTATCCCCTACATATCTATAAAATCACTGAAGCCCTGAAACAGTTCAGATATTTTAAGACTTCTGGTTCAGGATAAGAACTAGGCACATATTCATCTTCACTGCCTCCTTAAATACCACAAAAATGACCAAAACATTTTAAAAGGTAATAAACTCTGAACACTGAAAAGAGGGATGACTATCCAGCAAGAGATTTCAACAAATTTCTCCTGCATAGTTAGAAGCTGGAACCATGTTCTTCTGTAACAGAACAGCTACAGATCTGAGAAGAAAGATGAGATAATGAATGACTTATACAATGATATTTGTAATTGGTAATCTAATTATCATTTACAATTTAGAAATAACATGAGTCAGGTTGTTTAATATAAGCTTTGCAGATAGGGAAAATCATCACTCCAGTTCCTTAGCAATGAAATGGTATTATGTTGTTTTATGAAGACTGTGTGAGGAAGGAAAACTACTTCTTGTGTAATAAGTCACCTTACTACATCCCATCAGTGTAGCCTACATAATAGGTAGAAAGTCATAGTAATTGTTAGAATAAAATTGCACCAGTAATTGCCTTGAGACAGTGATTTTAAATACTGGGTAGAGTCAAAAGTAAGGGGAGATGACTAAGATTTTAATATTAATTAAAAGAGACATATAGTAAAAGGAACTGAAGAAATGTGTTCTAGAATGCTTGCTGTGATTTTGCAAAGTGGCTTAAAGTTAGTTTATAAATAACTTATAATGCCTTACCATTCTTTCTCTATCCCCGCTGGCCCCATTCACTGGGCATTGTTTTAGGCACATTATAGACTTTTACTCACATTTTAATATGTTTTCTAATTTTCAGACATTCAAAAGTTAAGCAAAATATGGGAAAGGGTAAATAATAAAGAATCAGAGAGTAAAATTACAAAAGGAAAATATGCTATTCATTGCAAACTAATGTCTTGGTTGATATCTTCACATATATTTCTTCTAACTTATGATCAATTTTAATCAACTTATGTTTTCACATCTAGTCCTGAGGGTCCCTTATTAGGGTGACCTTCTAGTTCTGTTCTCTTTTTGCAGAGTTTCATGCTACCTGTAAGACCTTTGTCTTTATTGTATATACGTTTTCTTATATATGGATACTCCACAGTGACCAGACCACTTATATTACTGAGGAGGGAGCAGTCACTGGCACTTTGGGCAACTTCTTACATACTTGAGGATAAAGTGGGTCTTGATCAGGATCTTACCAGTCTATGAAAAAAAAAGAAGAAAGAGAAGCATAGGTTTCATTAAGTTCTAGATGGAAGTCAGTTTCTTTGTGAAAGTCTTTTGGTTAGTCTTGTTGACGTACTGAGGAGGTATAACACCGGAGCAAGTCAGTTGAAGTTACTAGATTATAGACCCTCTTGTAGAATTTCTGTAGGTCTTTTCTGTGTAACAGATTATTGAAAATAAAGTAGCATAATAAAATAGTTATTTTAGTGTATTAAGGTGAGATGATATCAGAGATGTATTGGATAAGGCAGTGTGCAAATCCAAAGGCTTTGTTGGCATATCATGTGGCTCCTTAGCAGCGTCCACTCCTTCCTTTGAAGCTGCCAATTGTGATAGTTTCAGTTCAGTCACATATGGCTATTTTCCAAGATTTGTTTGGACATTCTTTTACATTTTTATAAGCTGAAACAGGAACGACTTTTTATTTTTGTTTCATTTCCCACACCTTCACATGTGATGTACTATATATATAAAATGCATATATATGCATATATATGCATTTTATATATATATAGTAAATATATTTTTAAAGCCCTTAAAATAAGTATCTGAGGAGACAGAGCCACACAGTGACTGAATTGCTTTTACAAAATTACCTAGTTGTCTAGAGATTCCCACAGCTAGAATCCAGTTCTCCTCCCTTCCAATTTAGGAATTTAAAATACATTCTAGGCTTTCAAGGAAAGTCAATCTTTAAACTCACCCAAAGGTGGCATGAAGGAGATTCTACAACACACACTGAAATACAATTTTTAGGGACATGGAAACGTTCCTGCAGCAATCTATCACGGGTGGAATGGATGTGTCACTGTGCTTGAGCAAACCAGAAAAAAACCACACTTGACTCCCACTGCAGGACTTGCATGACAATAAGGGAGGGTTTCTGCTAACAAAAAAACAGCTTTTATCCATCACCAGAGGAGGAAGGTGACCCTTCTCAGATGAGCTACTGACTCTTCTCTTCTATCATCCATATCACTAGTGGTGGATACCAAGATGTTTCGGCAGATGGGAGGAAGAGCAAAGACACTGATTTACATTTAGATTTAGTTAAGACCCTTTTATAATAATTGTTGTGACTTTTTAAAAAATCTGACCTGAGTGAGATAGTTAGCCCCCTTTTTCTCTTACCTTAACTCTCTGTTTTCTGTCCTTACCAAAGGATTCTTCTCTAAAAAAAAAATGAATGAATGACCTGAGAAGAATCATGGTGGCTGAAGAAGTTTCCTGTATACTAGGGTTAAAATCCATCCCATTCTGAGATTAGAAGCTCCTAAGACTAAAAGCTGGTTCCCAGCCCACACTAAGCCCTGCCCACACCTAAAGAATTCCATTCTCATTCAGGGAACAAGGAAAAACACCTATACATATAATAGTGGAAGAACCTAGGAAAGCTCCCGTGGATAATCAACCTAGTTCCTCATTCTTAACCACAAATGGATAAACAAGGACCATCAAAAATAATAAAGAAAACCAGCAACATGAAAGATAAAATTTAAGACTAACCAAAAATTAATTAATTAAAAGAATCTGAGCCCAGGCTTAGCATAGTGGCTCACGCCTGTAATCTTAGCACTCTGGGAGGCAGATGAGGGTGGATTGCTTGAACTCAGGAGTTCGAGACCAGCCTGAGAAGGAGTGTCTACTAAAAATAGAAAAATTAATAGGGTGTAGTGGTGCATGTCTGTAGTCCCAGCTACTTGGAAGACTGAAGCAAGAGATCTCTTGAGCCCAGGAGACCAAGGTTGCTGTGAGCTATGATGTCCTGGCACTCTACCCAGGGTGACAGAGTGAGACTCTGTCTCAAAAAAAAAAAAAAAAGAAAAAGAAAGACCAGTCAGAGCAAGAGACCCTCTCTCTACCAAAAATTTAAAGAAACTGGCCAAGCATGGTGATGCAAGTCTGTAGTCCCTGCTATCCAGAAGGCTGAGAGAAGGAACAGTTGAGCCCAGGAGTTTGAAGTTGCAGTAAGTGATGATGATGATGCCACTGCACTGTAGTCGGGAGGTGGGACAAGGGACAGATTCCATCTCAAATAAATAAATAAATAAATAAGTAAATAAATAAATAAATAAATAAAATGAGAGAGAGAGTGCAAAATGAGAGAGAGAGTGCACATACTAGTGGAGCAGTCCAGGATATTCAACATCTGATTCAAAGGTATTTCAGTAATAAAACAACAAAAAGAAATTATCTTTAGTAGAATAAACCCTCCCAAAGCTCATGATAAGTTTTCAAACTGAAAGACCCATTGAGTGTTGAAGAGAAAAAAGGACATCTAAATATACCATGATGACATTTTAAAATACTAAGGCCAAAGGGAAAATCCAAACCAGGTCAATGACGCATGGTAAAGAAATAATAATCAGACTTATCAGCATCATTGCCTACAAAGAAAACAGAACAATGTCTTCAAAAATTTAAGCAGAAATTATTTTGAGTTCTATAACCAGCTATTAATCAAATGAAAGGATGACATGACATTTTCAGACATGCAAATATTAATATGAGTTGTTGTTGTTGTTGTTGTTTTGAGACACAATCTCAAGCTATTGCCCTGGGTAGAGCTAGGTAGAGTGCTGTGATGTCATAGCTCACAGAAACCTCCAACACAGGCTCAAGTGATCCTCTTGCCTCAGTTTTTTCTATTTTTATTAGAGATGGGGTCTTGCTTTTTTTTCTTTTTTTTTTGCTCAGGCTCATCTTGAATTCTTGAGCTCAAGCAGTCCACCTGCTTCAGCCTCCCAGAATGCTAGGATTGCAGGAGTGAACCACCATGCCTGGCCTCAACATGCGTTGTTAAATGGCAATGAGGAGACCTTTTAATGAACAGAGAAGACTATTTATGGTTACCTGGGCTTAAAAATAGTTACTAAAATAAAACTTAAAAACCTAGTTTTCCCTGGGACTTCAAATTTATTCCATAAATCTTATTCTGTTTTTAAATCTAGTAAAGGAAGTACCATCACTTTCACTTTTCTTTTATTAAAGTCGTTGATTAATTCAACTTGAGCTAAATTTCTTAAACAATCAGTCCTATTAATAATTATAACTTAAATCTCATTTGACATTATAAAAATCATTTAAAAGTTAATTTTGCTTTTAAGTACTTTGAATGCCTGACTTAAGTAAAATTTTTCCAAACAATTCTAATGAATTGTTTAAACTAATAGAACGAATCTCATGTTCTTTTCAATGCTATAAACTCTTCGAATATCTCAAACACACAGATTCTTAATGATCTGTGTGTTTGTAGTAAATTAAATGTATTAATAGTTTAATTAAATTTTCATGTCTATTAAATTTTCTTTTTCTTTCTTTTTTTTTTTTGGAGACAGAGTCTCACTATGTCACCCTTGGTAGAATGCCGTGGTATCACAGTTCACAGCAACCTCTAACTCTTGGGCTTAAGTGATTCTCTTGACTCAGCCTCCCAAATAGCTGGGACTACAGGTGCCCACCAAAATGCCTCGCTATTTTTGTTGCAGTTGTCATTGTTGTTTGGCTGGCCTGGGCTGGATTCAAACCCGCCACCCTTGGTTTATGTGGCTGGTGCCATAACCACTGTGCTATGGGTGCCAAGCCCATGTCGATTTAATTTTAACTCTCTCAAAAACTCTTTATTTCCACATAAATCAAAGAAAAACAAAAGCAAAACAAAAACACTTACCTACCTAGAGAACAGTTTTGTCATCTTAAGGAAGTTAAAGTCACCATTACAAGCAAGGACCAATTGCTCACAGACATAATTGTGATCAGGCCACTGGATCTGAGCCAAGGACGTAGGGTCATTTTGCCTAAGTCTATAATGTTCACACTAAGCAGTTTATATAGATGCCATCACAACAACAACTATCATATTTAGAGTGTCTAGACTGGTTCCTTCTAGATTCAAGTTATGCCACTATGTAATTGTTGTACATGATTCCAAAGATCCAAAGCCTACACCACCACTGAGATTATAGTTAAGTGCTTCCCCTACTTGATTGATTCTGCATTTCTTAGCTGTCTTAGAACATTTTTATTGTCTTTCACTTTTTTTTACAGTAATATTAGACTTATTGACTATGTGAAACTTAATTTTCTCATCTGTCTTAGTATGTGTTTCACAGTGTTACTGAAAAGATTAATTAAGTAAAAGTTTATAGAGTACAGAGCTTGGCACATAGAGTACAAAAGGAATGTAAGTTGTCTTCCCCCTTAACATTTACAACTCCTCATTTAATCTTACCTTTACAATATTTAGACCTGATAGATAAGGATAACTGTAAGAAATATTTTTGAGTACATATTACAAAATTTAATTCACTGTTACCTTTTTGTTTTTTGAGACAGTCTTACTTTGTCACCCTTGGTAGAGTGCTGTGGCGTCATAGCACACATTAATCTCAAACTCCTGCTCTTAAGCAATTCTTTTGCCTCAGCCTCCCAAGCAGCTGGGACTATAGGTGCCCACCACAATGCCTGGCTATTTTTAGAGATGAGGTCTCGTTCTGGCTCGGACCGGTCTTGAACCTGTGAGAAAGGCAATCCACCCACCTCAGCCTCTTAAATGCTGGGATTATAGACATGAGCCACCGTATCCAGCCCCAATGTTACCTTAATACTATTTCCCATTGCTGTATTATATTATCTTCTTGGAAATTATATTAATAAAAAGAAAGAACACTTGTCTCAAACAATTTCTAAGTGTAGTTCCTAGAAAACTTATCTAACTTAGCATATTTTACCTTTGGTAAATATCTCGCCTTTTATTGGGTTCTGGAGCTCCTTTCAATTGGCTCTCAGAAAGCAAACTGTCAACCTACAAACAAACAGAGACAGTTTAAAATATCACATTGTTAAATACCACATCACCTTAGGAAAAAAACATTTACTTCTTTTTCCAATATTTTCTAATGAATATTTTAAAACAAACATCAAAGTTGAAAGATTTTTACAGTTGAATATTCAATACACCCACTATCTAGGTTCTCTCATTAACATTTTACTATGCTTTTTTGAATTATGTAGCAATCCATCTTGTTTTTTATGCATTTCAAAGTAAATTGCAGTCATCAGTACCTTTCTCCCTAATGTACTATGTGCACATTATTTGATATAAAATTTACATACAGAGAAATGCACTATCCTGAAGTATACATTTACTTTTAACAAATGCACATACCTGTGTAACTCAGATCACTACCAAGATACAGACAATTACCATAACCCTAGAATGCTTCCTCATGCTCTTTCCAGTAAATCCCAACCCCATACCTCCAGATAAAATTTGTTTTGATTTTTTTCCACCATAAGTCAGTTTTTTTTTTGCTCTTTAACTTGTATACAATTGTATTCATATAATATAGACTCCTTTTGCTTTTTAGAGTTTTCATATCTCTTTTTTGTATTTTTAAATTCGTAGTTGCACACAGAATATATACTCTTGTGTAACTTTCCACACAGTGTACTTTTGAGATACTCCCATATTGTTGTGTGTGTCATTCATTTATTCCTTATTATTACTTCTTTTTTTTTTGAGACAGTCTCACTGTCGCCCTTGGTAGAGTGCTGTGGTGTCACAGCTCACAGCAACCTCAAACTCTTGGGTTTAAGCAATTCTCTTGCCTCAGCCTCCCAAGTAGCTGGGACTACAGGCGCCCACCACAATGCCTGGTTACTTTTTTATTGTAGTTGTCATTGTTGTTTGGTAGGCCAGGGCCAGGTTCAAACCTGCCAGCTCTGGTGTATGTGGTCAGCGCCCTAGCCGCTTGAGCTACCGAGCCATCTTGACTTAGATTTTTAAAATTTTTAAAATGGATACAAAATTTTTGTATATATTTATGAGGTACAAGTGATATCTGGTTACATACATAGGCCGTGTAATGATCATTGACTTAGTATTTTACAAATACCACATGTAACTTTGTCAATGTACCCACAAAAGAGACACACAATTCTTTGATCTCTTCTCTACAGATTATGTGGAGATAATAAAGTGAATGAAAAAAGAAATAGAATTTCACTAGCTTCTTCTTTACTCTAGTTATTTGGCATCCATCTGAATATTATTTACAAAGGTCACGCACCCAGTGACAGAGCCAGTCATAGGCATAACTTAGAGTGGCTGCTAATTACTTGTCACATGAATACTAAATTGAAAACTTGATCCATTTTTTGCTTCAGGGGTCTTTTGCAGAGAAAGGGAAGAATTAGCTAATACTATCAAAACACCCATTCCAGGTACTCAAGATATCAAAAGGCTCTTGAGCCAATTTTTCTCCAGGTTAAATAATCCTTGCAATAGTTTGGGTTTTGGGGGGGGGATGAGATTGAGACAGATTCTCACTTTGTTGCCCTGCATAGAGTACCATGGCGTCATAGCTCAAAGCAACTTCAAACTCTTGGGATCAAGTGATTCTTCTACCTCAGCCTCCCAAGTAGCTGGAACTATAGGCACCTGCCACTCCGCCCTGGCTTGTTTTTCTATTTGCAGTTTTTTTTTTTGGCCGGGGCTGGGTTTGAACCTGCCACCTCCGGCATATGGGGCCAGTGCCCTAGTCCTTGAGCCACAGGTTCCGCCCTAGTTTTTCTATTTTTAGTAGTGACATGGTCTCACCCTTGCTCAGGCTGGTCTCAAATTTCTGAGCTTACACAATGCATCCATCTCAGCCTCTTAGAATGCTAAGATTTCAGGCAGGAGCCACAGCGTGTTTAAATAATCATTTTTATAGTTTACTTTTAAATCTTGTCTTGGTTCTCCTAATTTCTCACTAAATTTAAAATTAGGTTAAAATAAAGGTCCAAAACTGGACAAAATACGAGCATCTGTAAATTTCTCATCTGCCAATGATCATAAAATAATTTAATTTTGTGGAAAAAGATCCTGTAATAGATGACATAAAAAATTAAAATTAGTAAAATAAGAACTTCAGAAAATAGCTTTTTAATTGCTATTTACTTTTTTCTCTTTTAATTTTTTTTTTTTTTTTTTTTTTTTTGAGACAAGGTCTTGTTCTATCTCCCCATGATCATTCCTGGGCTCAAGCTGTTCTCCTGCCTCAGCCTCACTAGTAGCTGGGAATACATGCGCAACTACTAGGCCTAGCTAATTTTATTATTTTTTGTAGAAACGAGATAAATCAGTACATTGCCCAGCCTAGGCTCAAACTTCTAGCCTCAAGCAATCTTTGGCCTTGACCTTCTAAAGTGCTAAAATTACAGTTGTGAGCCATAGTATATGGCCCTTTTTTCTTATTTTTAAAAGTAATATACATTTAGCGAATCAAACATTTTTAAAATAAGAATTATGAAGAAAAACATAATAATCAAATTTTACCACACAAATATCATTTTAGCACGTTGTCTTCTATGTTTTTCTATGTATATTGTATATTTAAACAATATGTATGGAAATAGCACATATTCTATTTTATATTCATTGTCTTTTTTTTTTCCTTTGAGACTGAGTCTCAAGCTGTCACCCTGGGTAGAGTGTGATGGCATCGCAGCTCACAGCAACCTCAAACTCTTGGGCTTAAGCTATTCTCTTGCCTCAGACTCCCAAGTAGCTGGGACTACAAGCGCCTGCCAAAACGCCTGGCTATTTTTTTGTTGCAGTTGTCATTGTTGTTTAGCTGGCCTGGGCCAGGTTTCAACCCACCAGCTTGGGTGTATGTGGCTAGCACCCTACCCACTGAGCTACCAGCGCTGCCCTATATTCCTCTTTTAAGTTGACATTTTATCACAAATATTTTCTCTAACACATTAAGATCTCTTTAACAAAATTTTTCTCACAGTATTACACCCATTATAATTTATCCATTTCCCATTATTAAATTGTGTCCATTTTTTTCTATTTTAAGTAATGTTATGATGAATACTTTTATACGTAAATTTCTGCCCTGATTTCTAATTATTATGAAAGACAAATTCCTGGAAACATAATTATCCAGGGTAAGAGCATGCATATTTGCTACAGCCTGTCATGCTGCTTTCCAGAAATACAGTGTCCCCAAAGCCACCCCTAAAGTTGCCATACATAAGGAAAATGGGAAATTGTAGCTAAATATACTTTTAGTTACAAAATATTCATTACAAAATTTTACAAAGAGGTGGCCAACATGCACAGAACATTTTGTAAATATTTCGTAAAATTTTGTAATGAATACTTTGTAAATAAAATTACGTTTAGCTACAATTTCCCATTTTCCCTATGTATGGAAACTTTAAGGGTGACTTTGGAACACCCTGTATCGTATGGGCACTTTATACACTGCATCAGTGAATGTAAGTGCTTGCTTCATCAGATCTTCTCAAGAACTGCGTGTCGTGATTTTTTATCTCCTGTGCAGTTACTTATCTTTGAAGTTAACTTTTTTCATATGTTTATAAGTTACTTGTATTTCCTCTTTAGTTCACTTATGGGATCTTAATGTTCTTACATTTTAAGACTACTTCACTTGGATTCATGGAAGCAACAGCAGCCTCCACCGGAAGAAGGCTCAAAGGAAGGGACTTGGGAAGGGGGAGGAAGGAGCTGGGCCCGGAGTTGGGCTGGAAACGGTTGTTGATACAAGTTTATAGACGCAAAGATGCGGTGAGTTGAGTGGTGTTAGGGCAGGAGGTTGACGTCGTCCAGCGCGGGCGGAGTTAGTTGGTCTTCGCGACCCTGGGGCTGGGAGCAGGAGGGGTTAGAATCAAGTCTGGCACTAGGATGTAGCCGAGTAGGCGAGCGGTACAACTCGGGGAGGTAGTAGGGTGGGGGCAGGCTCCGAGGATCAGGGTAGAGCCGGGGTGAGGAAAGCGCGGCGCGCGCAGCTGTGCCCCACCTCGCGCTCGCCCGGGCCCCTCACCTCACAGCCTGACCGTACCTGTTGCTTCAGCTCCTGATTGCGGCGCCTCAGGGCCTGGAGGGGGTCGCGCGGCCGCCTAGGCAGCATCTCCCCAGCCGCTGCACCCGGCTACCGCCGGTCGCCAGGGAAACCAAGACGGCGGCGCTGGATGGTGACGCCATCGCTGCGCGCCCTCCTCGGAGTCGCTACCGTCCCCAGATCTGTCCCGGGGAGAGGATGGGTATGATTTCGAGTCGTCATACAGATACACACACTCGGCACCCCCCGGGTGAGCTCACTGGCCAGAGAGTCGTTCTTCCTGGCCAATTCCTAAGAATTGGGCAACGCCTGGCTACTCCGGAAACTACATGTCCCACAGCGCACCAGTGTTACCGCGACGTTCTTGTTGGGGACTCTTATGGCATTTGTTTAATGATAGCAGTTTTGCTAAGTAATCTTAAGACACAATCTGAGCATCTCAAACCTCGTCATTAACTGCAAGGACAGCTTTTCTTATATTGTCTTCATGGAACGCATGTGGCATACTCTGACTTCAAAAGGCAGTTTTCAATTCTTTGCCATTTGGGGTAGTGCTGAAATTTCATTTCATTCTAATTTTGCACTTTGTCCATCCCGTATTCTGTGAGAATGGTGATTCGGTCTGTTCTACAGCAAGTCTAAACAACTAATGAGTCCTCATTATGATTGCCAGTTTACATCTACTCTCAGGGAGGTTGTAATATTTTCACATGAGGGATCATGTGCTATAAATCCAATTCCCAAACTCCACAACACCAAAACTGGATTTGAATAAGAATGATGATGATCCCAGCTAACCTTCCAAATGATGAACCTCATTAACATAAATGAGTGTTCTTCAGTACAACACAGAAATTGAGGCCGGACGCAGAGGCTCACAACTGTAATCCTGGCACTCTGGGAGGCTGAGGCAGGTGAATTGCTTGAGTTCAGGAGTTTTGGGGACAGCTTGAGCAAGAGCTAGACCCCTTCTCTAAAATAGCCAGGCGTTGTGGCTGGGGCCTGTAGTCCCAGCTACTTCGGAGGCTGAGGCGAGAGGACTACTGGAGCCCAAGACTGAGGTTGCTGTGAGCTATGACACCATGGCACACTACCGAGGGCAACAAAGTTGTCATTAAAAAAAAAGTTTGTAACAATAAATGAGAAAATAATAAATGCTATATTTTAGCATTTATTGATAATGCTAAAATAATAAATGAAATATTTTAATGTATTAATAAATCAGAATTTGGAGGTGATACATGGTAAGCAAAAAGAAGAAACAGATTGTGCTAAAAACAAGCCACCATTTATGAAATGCTCAAATTAAATGTGTATAAACAAATAAGGAAAAAATTATTCTGAATCTACTAACTTACAGAGATTTCTGTATTTTAAGTGGAAAAGTTACAAGGTCATGGATACTATGTTGGTAAGAATAAACTAATCAACCCTTAGTATGTGTGTTTGTATGAACAATGAAGAAGGGTGCAAAAAACTTTATTACTCTCATTTACCTCAAGTACCATACTCTTTTAGTTACAAGTGTTTATTACTTGTGATTCCTGGATCAGCATCATCAGTATCACCTGGGAGCTTCTTATAAATGCATATTCTCAGGCCTCATCACAGACTTAAAAGAATCAGAATCTATCTTTTAACCACACCTATTATGTGCATTCAAGTGGAGAAACTTATTTGCTTAACTAGGATATGGTATAACTCAGCTTCTTTTTCATTAATTTGCATTTCTATTGACTTCTTTTAATACTCAGCACAGTTACCTTAACACTAGTCATTGGTTCTCTGTAGTTATCCCTTGGTACCATTATAGAAATTGATGTAACCTAAAACAATAAAGATATATAGTTGGGTAGCCAAAAGAAACCAAAGCAAACCATTGCCAACATTTCTCCTGAGAACAAGCTCTTCATAAAACTCATCAGGATTTTTTTATTAGTGTGTTAAAATAAGTATCAGATATTTCATATTGCATCCTCACTGAGAAAGAATTTCAGGGCCTCAGAGTGACTTGAATTTTAAATACTAGTCCTCTTTACTAACCCTGAGTCTGATAATGCTTCCAAAATGTCCAGTTACGCTTAGTGTAGGAAAACCATTCACTTTTAAGTTTCACTTTTCCTACAAAACAAGCCTGGATACTGGTGCACTGTGACATCAGCAGCATTTTCCCAGCCACCTACTCATTTGTTTTACCCAGAGATATAAGCCCTAAGTCAGGGGGTACTGAGGTGCAAAGATCTACCTATTTTGCCACTACCCAAGACCACATTTCTGTTCTTCAGTCCCTCTAGTAAATCATCCCATACCAATAAGCTGGATTTGTCTGCTTCCTTCTTTGGTTTCTGGTCTCCTTCAGCATTGGGTGGGGGAGGGTCCGTGAACAGATTCATAATATAGAAAGAACTAGTGGAACAAGGTGATTCAGAACCAACTAAAAGAAGATTATAGCAAAGAGCACAGAGAAAGATTGCAGTTTCAGGGTCTCAAAACAATTCACCTAAAATACAAAAAACAAATATTTATCAGCATGTTAGTGTAAGGCACTGCTTAGACCTGTGGTGGAAAATGTTTAATACTGCTCTCAAGGGAGAAATTGGCATCATCAAACATTCTGGATGTAAAATATGAGGATTCAGAAAAAGCCATAGATACCAACAGCAGAGGGCAGATGGCAGATTAATGGGCAAAACATGTAGAAAGAGATTGTGGACTACATTTAATTGGCAAACAATGGTATCAACTAAAAAGAATTTTAAGATTTGTGCATCCGGGCAGTGCCTGTGGCTCAGTGAGTAGGGCACCAGCCCCATACACCGAGGGTGGTGGGTTCGAACCCAGCCCCAGCCAAAAATACTACAAAAAAAATAGCCGGGTGTTGTGGCAGGCACCAGTAGTCCCAACTACTTGGGAGGCTGAGGCAAGAGAATCGCTTAAGCTGGAGAGCTGGAAGTTGCTGTGAACTGTGATGCTACATCACTCTACCGAGGGCGACAAAATGAGACAATGTATCAAAAAAAAAAAAAAAAAAAAACATCGTGCATCCATGAATAGAGGGAAAACTGGGAGAGACTGCAGATGCTAGAAAGGGATGGCATAGTGGAGAACAAGGGAGGATCTGAAGGGAGATGCAGAATTCAACTCAGGCTAGACAGGAGTCAGCCTTTGAAAGGGCTGGGTGTCTTCCCTCCCGGTTTTCAAACTCGGCCAACTATCACAATCACCTGGGAAGCTTTAAAAACCCTGATGCCAGCTCGGCACCTGTGGCTCAAATAGCTAAGGCGCCAGCCACATACACCTGAGCTGGCAGGTTCGAATCCAGCCCGGGCCCGCTAAACAACAAAGACAGCTGCAACCAAAAAATAGCTCGGTGTTGTGGCAGGCTCCTGTAGTCCCAGCTACTTGGGAGGCGGACACAGGAGAATCTCTTGAGCCCAGGAGTTGGAGGTTGCTATGAGCTGTGATGCCATGGCACTCTACCCAGGGCAACAGCTTGAGGCTCTGTCTCAAAAAAAATAAAAATAAAAATAAACCCTGATGCCCAGTCCATACCCCATACTACATAGTAGAACCAAAATCTTTTGGGAGTGTCATGCAGGGATTTATACTCTTAAAAGCTCCCTAGATGATTATAATATGCAGCCCTATTGAAAACCAATGCTCTAGAGCTACTGAAAGATGAGGGATTTCCCACCTCATGGCCTTCATCTTCCCACCTGGTTGAGAGCAATCTAATAGAAGGAGAAATGTAAAGCGGGAGTTCAAGGAACTGTTATGAGAAACCAGAAGAGTGCAGTCACAATAGAATCCATTTATAATGGGCCAAGTGGAAAAGGTGAAGTGTGTCTTTGGTAAGTTTGGTGGCCCCCAAAAAGAGAGCAAAAGCAGTGAAGGTAAATGTACAAGAAGGGATGGAATCTAATCCAGCCAGGGAGCCCAGGATGACTGATGAGGTAAATTGGAAGAGTAAGGTAACCAGTGATCTCTAGAGTTGGCAGTTGTTTAGATGTAGCAGATGTAAGCTGTCCTACAGAGGTGGGTTTATCTACTGAGACAAAAGAGGCCAAATATAATGTGACAATGAAGTCCAAGTCTGTTGATGACAAGGCCTAGGCTATGCCTGGAACAATGTGGAATGGACCAAGAGGTCAGAAGCCCATACGGGGCAGAAAAGGCAGGATAGGGAAGTGGGGACAAGATAGGTGGGTGCTGTAAACAAATAGGAGGGACAGAATGGGGTAAGAGCACATATTTCAAGTCAACAGTGTGTCATTTCCAGGGTATATGACTGGCATTTTGATTTGTGGCTCCCAACCTCCCATTTCCAATGCTGACTAGCAGAGAAAAAATAGTACATAACTCCATGTGAGATGGGGAGGCAAGTGTCCAGGTGCCGCACGTAAGAAACAACATTGGAAGGATCAAGTCCACCAGGAACATGGTAAAGGAATGGGCTCAAATGGGAAGAACTAGGCCAGTCATAACCCAGATACTTAATTAGGCACATTCCAACACCGTGGGGGCAATATATACCTCAAGAAACCTCCCTAGTCTCAAAGAGCAATTCTTTGAGCCTCGGTGAGGCACAGTGAACAGGCTGCAGCCTGGATGAAATGGAGCTCTGAAAACCAACATTTCAGCCCTAATTATTGCATTCATAGAAAAAAAAAAAAGTTGGAAGTAATAGGAAATAAAATTCGCTCCCAGGAGGGATAGCTTTCTCTGGAAACTTTCCTGAATTTTCTCATGTTAGTATGAAACTGAAACACAAATTATTTTTATTTTTTAGTTATTTTTAGAGACAAGGCCTTGCTCTGTCACCCAGGCTGGAGTACAGTATTACTATCATAATTCACCACAGGCTCGAACTCCTGGGCTCAAGTGATCTTCCTACATCAGCCTCCTGTGTAGTTAGGACAACAGATGCACACCACCAAAGCCAGCTGATTTTTCATTTGTAGAGACAGAGTCTCCCTACATTGACCATGCTGTTCTCAAACTCCTGGCCTCAAGTAAACCTCCTGCCTTTGCCTTCCCAAGTGCTGGAATTATAGGTATGAACCACTGTGCCTGGCTGAGACAGGAAATTAATCTTAATAGGAATGAGCAAGGGCAGTGTTCTAGAAAACATCTCTTGCAATTAAAAAATAACTAGGAACTTGGTCAGTCACTCTTGATTTTTAGATATGGTTGAGATTTATCACTAAGCTCTATTCAAGGTTTCTCTTTCACATATACAATGTACAACCATCCCATAATGACACATAAAGGAAATTTTTGCCAATTAATACTTATACCCTGACATGAAATATGTTGTCACTCTTAGAAGGTCTTAAATATATAACCCTTACCTCAGTTATGTTTACACAGCTCCTTGCTTTCCAACAAGTTCAGTAAAAGAACCCATAACAGTCTCTCAGACAACTCTCCCTGTCACTGTACCTAGGAACTGGCATAAGTTCCTTAACATATCTGCCCCAAATCACTAATGTAACAGTTTTCAGAATCCAGATCTCTTCATGTAGTAAATTGTATGGCAGGCAAAATAATCCTTTCACTTTTGGTAAAAAATGGTTCCAACATATTTAGAAGTTTTTTATTTTAAAAATAAAATTGATTCAGAAAGTGCATGAAGGAATAATTTCTTTCCTATGTTCCATATCCATCTTCAACAGGCTGCTGGAAACAGAAAGGAGAAAAAAATTAGAATACAAAATCTTTAAATTATTATATTGTGATGCTAAACCATGAACTATAAGATCCGATGTTACAGACAAGAAAACTGAGGCCCTGGCTTGGCGCCTGTGGCTCAACTGGCTAAGGCGCCAGCCACGTACACCAGAGCTGGCGGGTTCGAATCCAGCCCGGGCCCGCCAAACAACGATGGCTGCAACCAAAAAATGGCCGGGCGTTGTGGCGGACGCCATAGTCCCAGCTATTTGGGAGACGGAGGCAAGAGACTCGCTTGAGCCCAGGAATTGGAGGTGGCTATGAGCTGTGATGCCACGGCACTCTATCCAGGGTGACAGCTTGAGGCTCTGTCTCAAAAAAAGAAAAAAGAAAAAAAAAGAAAACTGAGGCCCTGAAAATTTATGATGCACAGCTCTGATGAAAGTTAAGACTAGCTGCAAGGCCCCTGATCTTTCCCCCTATCAGGCTGCCAACGACAGCTTGGAGAATTAAGATCGCAGTTTACAAAACGTCGAGGTGAAGATGTTCTATGGTGCTACCAAGGATGTTAATGAAAAAAATGATAAAGGGAGAAATGGTGGCAAGTACACACTCTGCTCCATCTTTCTATAGTTAGTTCCAGTACTTTTCAGCGTGAAGTTTAATTTTTCAAGACGCAAAGACATTGCACGTTGTAAATTCCCATTAAACTGCCGCAGTGAACTAAACTACGATACCAAAGAGCCAATTATTAGGGAAAACAAAACTTCCTCCTCGTTCTGATGTCTGTGGGAACAAGTCACCTCCTGCAAGCTATCCAAAAGCTGCCCCCGAGATATCCGCTCGCCCCCAAAGTCTACCCTTGGAGTGCCATTGTGTGTCCTGCTCACCGGCACTCAGGAGCGGCCCCCCACCGCAGGCTGGCAGTGTGTGGCGAGCCCGGCTCAGGCAGGAGCTCTCGCGCAGGCACAGCATGTTGACCACGCGGGGGTCGGCTGGGGCTGAGGTCGCTAAGTCTCAGGCCAGGTCCAGCTTCTTCTGTGTCGCCGCCAGCTTGTCTTGTAGCCTCCGCTTCTTCCAGTCCAGGTATCGCCTCCGTAGCCGGTTCGCCTGCCATCCCAGTAGCACTCCGGAGGCAAAGGCGACCAGCACTGACAGCTGCAGTGTCCTCTCTGACACGTCCGCCATTGCGGCCGGCGGGCTTGCAGCGCGGTCTACGGCGCGGCGGCGGGGTCAAACCTCTCAGCGCGCTCACGGGGCGCGGAACGGGCGTGGAGGAGGCAGAGGCGGAGAGGCACATATTTCAACTCAACAGTGTGTCTTTTCCACGGTGTATGACTGGCATTTTGTTTCGTGGCTCCCAACCTCCCATTTCCAACGCTGACACGCCCCTCTCGCCTTCTCCTGAAGACTTTCCCAGCCATTGGATGGCCTGTCTTCCCTACCCTTGAGTCCCTGCATTATTTAGTGTTTGACTTTAATCAAATATTGCCTTATATTTTTTAGCTGACATTGTGGACGTGTCTTACCAACCCCGCTGTAAACTCAACACCTCTTTGTATTGTAAACTAACAAATCTTAACCTTCCCCAGCCTGCATGGACCCCGTCTTGGCTAAGGAGGACCCAGAAAAAGCTTAAAACTGAGTAGCCCGCCATGAGGAATTGGGAGATCAGACATGACTACTTATAACCTGTCCCTTCTGGAGTTTTTCTTTGTAATAATAAGGTACATAATCATTAATAGGCCTAATGCCTTGCAAGGGAAAGCTCGAACCACACCTACAGGTCATTGATTTTACTTGCCAGATCACTTGAGTTTCAGTAATGTCTGGAGGCTTGTCTGTAATTAACAGATCCTTATCAACTTAAAACATTTCAAGCCTTCATTCTATTAACCAGTTACAAATCAAAGAATCTTTAAACTTATCTACAAGCTGTAGGTCCCACACCCCCCTTCAAGATGCCGTCTTTTCTGGCCAAACTAATGTGCACCTCCCATGTATTACTTTATCATTTTATGCATAATTCTTGTCTCCCTAACATGTATAAAACCAAACTGTGACACAGTCATGGTGGGACCACTTGCTCAAGGCTTCCTTGGTGTGACTCTTTGGGCCATGGTCACACACGTTTGTCTCAGAATAAACACTTTAAAATTATTTTACAGAGTTATTTTCCATTCATAATATTTTCTCTCAGCCATAGAATGCAAGCTGTGTGTGTGTGTGATCTTGATTTTTCTGGCAAACTGTCTTCGTAAAAGAAAGAAAGAAAGAAAGAAAGAAATATGTAATTGTTTGTAATATTTTACTTATCTCAGTATCTTCAAGTGTTTTCATTTCAACATGTAGTTGGTTTTAAAATTATTAATGAGATATTTTCTTTCAATACTAAGTCCTTGAAATCTGGTGTATATTTCACAACTAACAGCACATCCCAATTTCAACACTGAATTTTCAACAGAGTTATAATACTTAACCGTCTATAGATTTCATAAAATTTATAGTTGAAACAGTAGATTCATATTCCCAAGTTGTTCCAAGCACAGTTTTCCAAAAGCTAAGTTGAGTTTCAGTTTTAAAATTAAATTTAAATTCATTTAAGTGTTTTAATAATTAAAAATCTGATTCTTCAGTCACACTAACCACATAGCGGACAGCTACTATATTGGACAGCACACCTCTGTGGGGCCATCCTGTGCCAGATCTAACACAAGGTCTGACTTGTTGAGCTAGGAAACAAGCACACATGTTTCTAATGATAAAAGTTAATGTGACCCACCCTCTCTCTCCCAGCTATTTCTACCTCCTGGTGTTTAGGCCTTTGGGTATTTCCCTCTCCTTGGGAGCTGTTGGGACCTGTGATTTGCTTCTAAGTAAGAGGATAAAGCAGAGGGAATGGGATATCACTACTGTTGTTAAGTTATAGACAACTTCTTAGCAGATTGAAGAGTCTCCTTGTGGCTTGATGAAGTGGATGTGTTGGAGAAGCTCAGAAAGAACTGCAGGAAGTTCCTCTAAGTAGGCAGGATGCTTCCAGCTAATAGCGACTAAAAAGCTGGAGCCCTCACTCCTACAGCCGTAAGGGTATGAACTCTGCGTGACCTGAATGAGCTTGGAAGAGTTTCTTCCCCATGTAAGCCTTCTGATGAGAACACAGCCTTGTGAGATCCCAACACATGACCCAGATTAATTGTACTTGGACTTCTGACCCATGGAAAGTGTGAAATTAAAAAAGTATATTGTTTTTAGTGGCTATGTTTGTGGTAATGTGTTAGACAGTGTAAGATATGGAAAACACCAGAATGTTTCGTTCATTATAACTCTCTCTCCTTTTTAAATTTATTTTTTTTATTTCAAATTAATATGAGGGTACACATTTTTAGGTTACATTATTCTCACTTCCAGGGTAAAATTCCATTTGTAGAAGAGCCCCTCACCCAGGGGGCCTGTTATACGCCCTCACAATGTGCACAGTAGGTAAGATCCTGCCTCATGCCCTCCCTCCTTCTGCCATATGGCCTCCCCCCTCCCTCTTCTCTCTACCCCAGAACTAGACTATATATTAGTGTTTTGTTGTTCTATGAGCATGTAATTGTTTATGTATTGATTTCATATTAGTATGGAGTACATTAGATATTTATTTTTCCATTCTTGTGATGCTTTTCTAAGAAGAATGTATTTCAACTCTATTCAGGTAAATGTAAAAGATGTAAAGTCTCCATCTTTTTTAATAGCTGAATAGTATTCCATGATATATATATTACAGCTTGTTGATCCATTCATGGGTTGATGGACACTTAGATTGCTTCCATGACTTGGCAATTATGAATTGAGCTGCAATAAACACTCTTATGCAAATGTCTTTGTGGTAAAATGAGTTTTGTTCTTCAGGGTAGATACCTAGTAATGGGATTACAGGATCAAATGGAAGGTCTACTTTTAGATCTTTGAGGATTCTCCATACTTCTTTCCGGAAAGGCTGTATTATTTTGCAATCCCACCATCAGTGTAGAAGTATTCCATTCTCTCCACATCCACACCAGTATCTGGTATTTTGTGACTTTGTGATGCACCCACTCTAACTCTCAATACTGACTACCTCTGGTCACTACACAGTACACTCAATACTCTGACGCTTGATCAGTGTGTGTGTAGGGGGTTCCTACACACCAACCAGTTCTGCAGAGGACACCAGCTGGGTGTCCTCCAAGTCATTTCTGACACCATTCTCCCTGGATGTAGCTTTAGATTCCACAGGTTGAGGGCTCTGTCCCATAAGACTGTCCCCTACTTCTGCTGCTCATTGCAAGTAATAGCCAGCAACTTTTAACTAACTAGCTATACATCAGGATTCCCACAACTCCCTCCTTGAGGTTGATTAATTTTCTAGAGCAGCTCAGGGAAACACTTCATTTATTTTTCTCCACAAAGGATACAGACAAACAACAAGATGGAAGACATGGATAGGGTAAGGTTTGAGGGAAGGGGTATGGCCCTGTTGGGGACCACCACCCTCCAGGAACCTCCATATGTTCACATATCCAGAAGTACATTCAAACACAATCCTTTCGGGTTCCAAAGGAAGCTTCATTACACAGGCATGACTGATTAAATCGTTGGTCATTGACAATCAATTTAACCTTCAGCCCCTTTCTCCTTCCTGGAAGTTGGCCAGTGGGGCTGAAAGCCCTAACCTTAATCATGCCTTGGTCTTTCCTGTGACCAGCCCTCAACAGAAGATATCTAGGGGCCTTCAGCCATCAGTCATCTCATTAGCATACAAAACAACACCCTTTTCGCTCTGGAGAAGGATTTTAGGAACTGTATGCTAGGAAATGGAAATGAAGATCAAATATATACCTCACAATATCACACAAAGTAATAGAAAACTAATACAGACTGAAGGAAAATCAGCAAGTGGAACCCATACTCTTAGAATGGGGGTAGGCCTGACCCAGTTTCTCTGCAGAGATTAGCAAATAGACTTTCATACTTGAATGTATCTTAGCAGGGAGATGATAAAGATAGTGTTGAGTCCAATGTGAATTTACACCTGTCATACTTAATTTTTATTTATCTAACAATTATTTATTGAATGCTCTAATAGGCATGGGAATTTAAAGATGAACACAGCCCATATCATATGCCCTCAGATAACTTTGTGCAAAAAAAGAAATGGAGAAATCAAAAAGAATTATGAGGCAGTGTGATGAATTGGAATATGTAGCTTAGACTTTAAAAAAGAGGAAAAAAACTCTCAGAAACATTGTTTCTTTTAAAACTCATCCAATCTTTCAGCCAATCCTGTTGATTGTATTTTCAAAATAGAAAGGGAATGGAACCACTTCTCCCCACTCTACTGCTGCCACGGGGTCCAAGCTGCCATCACCGCTCATCTGAGTTACGCAATAGCCCTGATCAGGAGTGTGTGCTTCTATATTTGGCCACCATGTTCTCTTCTCAGCACAGTAGCCAGAGTGAGCCTTTGAAATCAAAAGTTGCATCACGGCACTTGTGAAAGTTGATCCTACCAATGGGGTCAGTCTTGTCATACTCAACTAAAATAGAGTTGAGAAGGCAGGGGTGAAAAGCACTCAGGACATAAAACTTTGCTCCAGAATGTAATTCTCTGCAAGCCTAGTGGCTGAAACTGCCTGCCGTAACCTGAAACCACTTTTATCTATAGATGATGAGATGATCTCCTGCAATTCTGAGAATAGTTTCACCCACTGCTATCACTTCCCAGTCAAAACTTGCCAGCTCCTTGAAACCTTACTGGTGCCTATGCACTTTGCCTCAAAGAGCAATAGGTAACATTCCTCTTCTTTTAATAAAGCCTCTAACCAACTTTGATTCTTGTTCTTCAGACATACTGAAGACCACTCAGTCTGCGTGTATGCCCCAAATTGCAATTCTTTCTTCCCAAATAAAAAAAAATTTTTTTTTTTGAGACAGAGCCTCAAGCTGTCACCCTGGATAGCGTGCTGTGGCATCACAGCTCACAGCAACGTCTAATTCCTGGGCTCGAGCGAGTCTTCTGCCTCCACCTCCCAAGTAGCTGTGACCACAGCGCCTGCCACAACGCCCGGCCATTTTTTTTTTTTTTTGGTTGCAGCCGTCATTGTTGTTTGGCGGGCCCGGGCTGGATTCGAACCTGCCAGCTCAGGTGTACGTGGCTGGTGCCCTAGCCCATTAAGCCACCAAATAAAATGTTTTAATTTCAGATATTTGTCTCTATATTTTATCTGACACGTTCTTCTGCTCAAGCTCTGCAGGGGCCAAATCCCCTAGAGAGGTCCCGAGTGCTCTACATGACAGTCCCTCCACTCCTCACCTTTCACTGTCTCTTGAGCCCACCAAGCACGGTGCTACCTACGGGCATTTGCACATGTGGTCCTCCTGCCTGGGAAACTCCTCCCAGATACCTCATAGCTAACTTCCACATCTCCTTTAAGTTTTTGTCAACTGTCACCTTCTCAAAGACTTAAAAATTACAGACTGACTATTTAAAAATCACAAGCTTAACCAACCTCCACTCCCAGGCTCTCCTGGTCCCCAGGATCCTGTTCTGTTCTCCCCCAGAACTTGCTGCCTTCCACATACAGTATGATTTACTTATTAATTATACTTATTGTTCACTGCTTGTTCTTTGCACTAAAATGTAAGTTGCCCCAAGACAGGGATTTTTGTCTCCATTGTATACCTGCGAATCCTTAGTGCCTAGAACAGAGGCCGGCACATAACAGAGACTCAGTAAATATTTGGAATCGATGACAGAGCAGAGTGGTCAGAGACGGGCTAGGATGATCAGAAGAAGAAAGTACATTTCTTGAATTTCAGTTTTCTCGGTTGTAAAATAAGGAGTTCGATATGACTCAATAGCTCGAAGACATTTTCAAGAGCCATTTTGGCAGCCTAAAGTCTACGTAGGCCACCAGTGTGACTGCAAATTACAACCTCACTTGGATTTCTGTCCTCATTCCTAAGATGTCTTTTGGCTAAAAATAAGCCAGATCAGATATACTGGAGCCTGGAATATGGGTAAACCCTAGGCACACAGAGCTGGAAAAGACCATAGATATTCCCTTATTGAGCAGGAGACAACTTTGGACATTGGGGAGAATAGTGCTGCTGAGCAGGTAGAGATATAAACTTTAAAACTCCCTTTCAAGAGCCAGTGTTTCCCCAGCTTGAAACTTTGTATTTTTCCACATGGGTGAACTGTTGCAACAAGACATTTTCGTGGACTTGATAATAGTCTATTAGCCTCAAGGTTTGGATCAGCAGGCTAAATACTCAAGTACAATAAATTAACTGATTTCCAGAGTGCCTTTTGGATGATACATTAATTGCCTTGAGTTTGTACTGTTTGAAGTGCTTGCCAAGAAAAGATTTTTATCATTTACAATATTAGACCTTTATTGGTTGTAAGTTAAAGTATATACTTAGAATCTATAAAAAGTACAACTTTGCCATGATTAAAACGGAGCATTCACTTCAATGGCTTTTTGAATTCTGGAGCTGGAGATGCTTGCTTGGCCTGTTCCCCTCCTGAGCCACAGCAGACAGCCCTGTTCTGCTATGAAGGACAACAAAGAATGAAAGAACACATTTCTTGAGAGGAAGAAACAATATTGAGTAGAAATATCAGGGAAAAGGAAAGCTTGGTCCCCCAAATAAAAGGGCTATTAATTGAAGAGAGAAATATTATTAACACTTAAAAGCATTATCCTCATTATTAAGGATAATGTATGCCTGATTCTTATTCTACATTATAATCATTATGTATATTACAACACATATATGTATATATAGAGAGAGTCAGGATGACAGTGCATAGTGACTAAGCAATTTTGGAATCAATTCCAAATAGACTAAGACACAGCACACATAAATCATTTATACCTTAATTGCTTGTTTATACCTGGACAAATTTTCATTAAGCATACTAGTTTTCAAAGGTGTAATTAAAAAACACTAGTTGTGGCATTTTATTATTTTGCACAATTACACAGAAAAAGCAGCTACATATTTCACCTTTTTTAATACTGGTATTTTCTGGATTACATTATACTTACATGTGTAGAACCTTAAAAGATCATGAATTTCCCACAAGGAGACATAATTTAGTCTATGTCATTGGTGTGTATTTGCAAAACATTTTAACACTGCAAACGTAAGAAATTTCAAGATATAGTTTGTAGTAAAGTTTATACTCTACTACAATGATGCTTGTGAACTACACAAGCCTTGTAGGTTGCAACCCTGGCAAGTTTCATAAACAGCTCATGTCTAGTCTAGCCAGCTATCCACAACCCACCCTGGGTAGGGTGGAGCTCCAATTTTTCAACATCAAGAATGATTTTAGGAGAACGGAGCAAGATGGCAGACCAGAAGAATTGTTCAACTGGGCTCTCCTGGTACTACTGGGGAATAAAAAGAGAATCCAGCCATATCTGGTACCAGGGACCTTACCCAGATTAGTAGCTTCAGGAGGACAGCGAGATGGTGGTGTGCAGGAGACAGGGTGTAATCTGGAACCGTGGAGGTCTGATTTAGTAGTCAAGGAACTGGGAGTTAGCAAGAATGGCAGGCCTCCCCCGAGAGTTCTGTGGACAGGAGGAAGCCTTTCCACAGGTTTTGGTTTTGGGGAAAGTTGTGCATTGAGTGGAAAGCTGGGAAAAGAGGGCAGATTCGAACAGTATACAACAAGATTTGAATACTGGTTAGAGTGGATTTACAGTTTGGTGGCTAGCAATGCAGCCGTACTAGAAAGACCCCAGCTGCCAGGGGCCTGCCATAGCAGGAAAATAGTGAGAAGGTTGTGAGGGTGGGTCTTTCAGCAGGGGTCTAAAGCACACAGCCTTCTCTGTTCTGTCTGCATAGATGGGAATTCCACTGTTGGGGCAGGGTGAATGGCTCCCTCACCCCCAGGGAACTGCTGTCAGGGGGCACTGTGAGACCTGCCTTTGAAGGAGTCTGGACACAAAATCCCAACTATGCAGGACTGAATGCTGAGGAAAGAATCAGGAGATCACCATGGGCAACTAAGTTAGGAACTAGGGTCATGCCTGGAAACTAGAGAGAGGTTACTACTGTGTTCTCTGTCTCCTAAAGCCACAGCCACCTGGTGTCGCAGCAATATATTGCAATATGTATGTATGTATGTATGTATGTATCTTCCTATTAAAGTTAATCCCTTCATATATGTGTGTGTATGTATATATTTACATATATATGTACATATTTTTAAGTATCTTTTTCTTTTTTTCTTTGTTGCTGAGGATGCTGCTCTTATTGGCTATTTGAGCTTTTTTGTGTCACGTATTTTATTTTTGCTTCTTTGGTTGGTTGATTCTATTCTGTTTTCTTTAGAGAAGGTTCTATTAATGTCTCTTGACAGTGATATATGGGATTGTTGGCTCTTTCTTCTTGTTGTTGATTAACTTAAGTTCTCTGTAGGTTCTACTTAACAAGCTTTGGTCTGATTCATCACATGCAAATATCTTGTCCCAATATGAAGGTTGTCTATTTGCTTTGGTTGTCATCTCCTTAGCTGCCCCGGCCAGCGGGGGGTTCAATAAGGGCCCGAGGGGAAGTCAACCTGGATGAGAGACAAACCAGACACAGAGAAGGAGACCAAGTCGAGAATCTGATCAAGGTCTCAAATTTTATTTTTTACAATGCAGCTTATATAGGGTTAAGAAGAAGGAAGCAGCCCTTAGCTG